>JAPPVO010000031.1:145741271-145784916 GCA_030407325.1 Camellia japonica
ATTGCCTCAGAATTTCCCATGCATCTTTAGCCTTGGTGCAGTGAACAACCCGTTGTTGTTCTTCATTAGAAATTGCTCCACGAATAATGATCAGGGCTCTCTAATTGCCCGGATTATCTGCACTTTCTGTATCTTCTTCAATGGCTTGCCAACCTTCTGGTTCAAAAGCTCTCAGAAAAGCCCTCATTCTGATTTTCCAATACAGATAGTTAGTCCCATCAAAGGTGGGAGCATGATGCAAGTTCTGACCACGAGCTGATTCCAAAGGCTTTAGAAGAGGTTGAGAAACCGTGGCCCAAAATGCCATGAAAGCACTATCCCCATCTTCACCAGATTCAGGTTCTTCAGGTTCTTGCTCCGACCCGCTTTCATCATCCCAAGTTACAGTGTAGACTTTCTTCCGATTCTTTTTCGAAGGGCATTCAAGGGACATATGGCCAAACCCTTGACATTCATAGCACTTGACCCCTGGCCCCCTTACAATCTTCTTTTCAGTAGTTTGAGCAAATTTTGGTGGAAAAGTTTTGGGTTTGTCATACTCTTATCTTTTGAAATAGGGGCTCTGAAATTAGGCTTCTTTTTCAAAAAAATTTTAAACTGTTTTGTAAGCATAGCCGTCATCTCAAACTCTAAATCAAATTCAGTCTCCGAAGGTTTTGCAGTCTCATGAGCACTCGTGAAAGCCATACTTTCTTTTTGCTTTTTCTTTGAAATTTGGTGGGCTTCATAAGTCTGCAAATTTCCAACCAATTGATCGAGCTTGAGGGTATCAACATTCTGAGCCTCCTCAATGGCTGTCACCTTTGATTGGAACCTCTCGGGAAGGGACCTCAAAATTTTTCCAACAACTTTCGCTTCCGGGATTTTTCACCGAGAGTGAAACAGGAATTCACGATATCACTGAGTTTTGCATAGAAATCATCAAACGTCTCATCGTCGCACATAAAAAGGGTTTCAAAGGCGGAGGTGAGACGTTGAAGTTTTGACCCTTTAACAGAGGTAGTACCTTCGTGAATCGTTTCAAGAATATCCCACGCCTCTTTTGCTATTTCACACGTACAAATTCGACGGAATTCTTCAGGTGTGACAGAGCAGAAGAGGGAGTTGAGAGCCTTGCTGTTCCAACTCGAGTTCTGGTAATCAGTTGTGTCCCATTTATCAAGGGGTTTAGGAATATCAATGCCATCAATGGTGATAATAGGTTCACTCCACCCAAAGATTACGCAGTGCCAAACTTTCTCATCGATGGATTTTAAAAATGCTCTCATACGAGCTTTCCAATAAGAATAGTTTGTACCGTCTAGTAAAGGGGGTCTATGAGTCGAGTTACCTTCACGAATAGAATCCATAATACTAGTCACACAAAATCACACTCCTATAGTTTTGATAAAACAAAGAGTGACCCGCTCTGATACCAATTGAAAATTCTACGTGATTCGTGATTAGATTAAGATTAAAATATTCCAAATCCCAAAAATCCAAAACACTCAATCTAAAATCATCAAGCACTTACGAGAGTGATTTTAGTTTGTTTGTTTTTAGGAATAAACAATAAATCGACACAAACGATTTTTTACGTGGAAAAACCACAATTGAAGAACCTTCAATTGTAATCAAAAATCACGGGCGAACCGCCACTAATCAATTCACTACTGAAGAACTAAAAGATTACAAAGATAAAATACAAATTACCCAACCCAGTCAATTTGTCTCTGAATCTTCTGTAACTCTTTCACCACACCTTCGTCACGGAACTGATCCTGAAGTTGAATCCACAACTTCACTTGTCGAATTAACGACTACGTAGAATCAAACGCCTTTTGAAACTCTACGTTTTGATCTTCGGAATCCACCGAAGAGAACTCTCTTGAATATATAGTATCAAACTCTTTGATGTATGAATCTCAACTCATAAGTTTATAACTCTCTCAAGAACATCAAAGAAAACTCACAAAAAAAACTTCAGAAGAAAACTTCACACAAAACCCTAGGACTCTTGAATAAGATCTAGGAAAAGTAAATCTAGAAAAAGACCCAACCAGCGAATTTATAGAATCTGATCTCGCGCGGTCCGCTCGAGCGTGGGTCTTCCTGCTCGAGCGGAGACTTCATAATTTGTGATTCATATAGGCTTCCCGCTCGAGCGTCCATTTCCCTGCTCGAGCGGGGAATCACACCATCCAATACTTTGTTAGGCTGTGCAGAGATGCTGTGGACTTGCAATCCCCGCTCAAGTGTTACTTTCCCCGCTCGAGCGGGGCGACCAAAAGTGAGAAAACCTGGAAAACTTTATGCGATACAAACTTGGTTTTAATCCATGGATTTTGACAATAAAAGGTCCTAACAATTTTGATCTTATCAAAGAAGTCTGAGAAGAAAAATAAAACAATTTGTATACATATCAACTATGTACATGATTAAATGTTAAATAATTCCCTTTCTTATCTTATCTATTATCAGAGATTTAGATTAGACAACCATAAATAATTCCTAAACACAACTAATTTAAGTTCTATCACAAAGTTTAGTAGTATTTGAAAGGCTCAGACCGCATAGAAAAAGACAAAAAGATCTGAGGAGGCCAAAAAAATAATTTATTTCTTGTAATGGTTGTTACTTAGACAAGTTTTATGAAGTCATATTCACCATCATGTGTATTTTGACGAAAAATAGCACATTTACAGTTGTTCGATTTAATTGCAACAAATTTAAATCATAATTAACTGATTTTCCATCTATAAGGTAATACTCAAACCAAAAATCGCTTGCATAACCATATTTACTTTCTATCTGAGGTTATCACCTTCCAATACTAAATCCTGATAGATTAAGATAATGCCTAAGAAAAATTTATGTTATAAATTATAATAATGAATTTTAGGTTCATCATATTATGAAAATTCCGAGAATCATTTTACGAATGTGTAAACTACCACTTATACTAATAGGCATATTCAATGCCTACTTTCTACGAACCAAAAATTATCCAAAAGACTTCATTTCAAATTATCCATACTTCTACTAACCAGTTCAAATAATGAATTTTAGGTTCCTCGCATAATGTAGCTGGCAATATTACCTTGATTTGCCTAGTTGGCCATCATACCTTCCTTAGGGCTTAGTCCCAAGGAGGTCATGGGTTCAATTCCCCTTAGGGAGTTGAATTAAGAGAGTGCAAGCACTCAGGTGCTTTGCCAAGGGTAGGGAGATTTTCTCCTATAGGTGCTAATCTAACAATTAACATTTGCCGATCAAAAAAAATATTAACTTGATTTGCCGTATTAGTAATGACAATTTACTTTATAAATCAACTTGAGAGGGATAAAGATTTTCTTTTTGCTGATTAAAAAAATAAAAAAATAAATAAAAAACTTGAGAGGGATAAATTCAAATTCAAATCATCAAAGAATGTTAGAGAAGAGAAATGAGAAATAAGAGGAACAAATGAGGTTCGAGCAAGGAATATTGCTAATCAATGCTTGCAGAGATCACTAAAAAAAATTAAAGGTTTTAGATACCAAAATTTAGGGATAAAATTATTTTTTAGAGACTAAATATTTTTGTTGTAAAAAGTGTCGTTATTATTTTTTAGCAACAAAAATCGGACATTAGTGATGAATTATTATTCTTTTGGGACTAAATTTTTTGTCTCAAAAAATAAACTATTTGAGTCCAAATTATTTTGTCCCTAAAAGTCTATTTATTAGTGACATTTTCAAAATTTTGTAGTTAAAAGTCTTATTTTTGACTTTTCGGGACGACCTTTTAGCGACTATTTCCATGACGATAGAAATTGGTCTCTAAATGTTTTTTACAACAAAATTTTTACTTTTAGAGACTAAAAAATTTGGTCTCTGAAACTCTTATATGTTGTAATGGATACCACCATTGATATTGTTGATACAAACTCTAATATGAGATACGACATATAAATTTGATTACTAAGACCATCTCCAACGGTTCATCAAACCCAGCATCAAATTTAAAATTTGGTGAAAAAGTTACTGTTTGATGCTCCAACAGTTGCACCAAATCGATATCAAAATGAGATTTCACCAAACAATTCATCAAACTGAGCACAGAATACTGATTTCATCAAAACACTGTTTGTGACCGTTGGGGGAGACCAACCGGTCAACCAGCCGGTTGACCAACCGGTCGTCCAAGAAAAGGTTCAAACAGTTCCAAAAAAGGTTCAAATAGTAAAAAAAAAAAAAAAATATTTTTGCCTTACCGGTCGACCAGCCAGTCGACCAACCAGTCGACCACTAAAAAGTTCAAAAAGTTCAAAAAAAAAAATTTTTTTTGCCTTAACCGGTCGACCAACCGGTTGTCCCGGCACAAAAATTTGATGAAAGTTCACCGTTGGAGCGAGTGATATCAGATTTGGTGAAATGGGTCATTTTTTACTCTGATTTGATGAAAAAAGAAATGCACCGTGGGAGATGCTCTAAGACCAACTCCAACAGTTCATCAAACCTAGCATCAAATTTAAAATTTGGTAAAAAAGTTACTATTTGATACTCCAGCGGTTGCACCAAATCGATATCAAAATGAGATTTCACCAAACAATTCATCAAACTGAGCACAGAATACTGATTTCATCAAAACACTATTTGTGACCGTTGGGGAAGACCAACCGGTCAACCAGCCGGTTGCCCGGCCGGTTGACCAACCGGTCGTCCAAGAAAAGGTTCAAACAGTTCCAAGAAAGGTTCAAATAGTAAAAAAAAAAAAAAAAATTTTTGCCTTACCGGTCGACCACTAAAACGTTTAAAAAGTTTTTTAAAAAAAAATTAAAAATTAAAAATTAAAAATTAAAAAAAAAAATTTTTTTTGCCTTAACCGGTCGACCAACCGGTTGTCCCGGCACAAAAATTTGATGAAAGTTCACCGTTGGAGCGAGTGATATCAGATTTGGTGAAATGGGTCATTTTTTACTCTGATTTGATGAAAAAAGAAATGCACCGTTGGAGATGCTCTAAGAAGTATGGAAGCGGTGGGATATGATTATGTTGACAAGACAAATTTTCAAAAAAATACAAAATAAAATCCAAGACATGATTACAATAAATACATATTTTTATATGTATAAATAAAAATAATAACAATAACAATAACTCATTTTTTACATTAGAAATACATTTATATTTATTACATCAAAAAAGGGCAAGAAATCATTTTCCACATTTGGAAAAGAAGTGTTAAGATAAATTTCTAATATCTATTTTCAAAAATTCTATTCATTAATAAAAGGGAAGAGGAAGGATTAATATAAATTCACGTTTTTTTTTTTCCATTGGATTCTATATTATGACACATTAAGACATATAGCCAACACGTGCCGAGGAGTATCTGATGAGTGTCAGTGTTTAACACATGCCATGATACAATAAAAATTTATGTGCTTGATAGTTTGATTTGATATAAGTGAACTGCTAGTTTTCAATTGGGATAGAAATAGTAATCTTTTACCTTACTTTCTGTTAGCTAATTTGCAGCAGATCAGAGCTATTGGTTGCTGAACATTGAATCAATATGCTAGGGGTGTAGGTGTTCTGTGGAACTAGTATTGGGAAGCAATTTTGCCTTGCTGACTTCGGTTAGTTGATTATGGTGTGTGGCATTTTGGGTCAATGCTCATGTGAAGGGGGTTTTTATTCAGTCCAGGATTTCATCTGCAATTTGCAGGAAGTCAGGTCAAATAAGGTTTAAAGTTCAAAATTTTTGTCAGGACTTGATTGATCAGCATACATATGAAGGATGCAATCACAATCTGCCATCTCATACACCTTATTTCATCCCAATGGCAGTGGAAAACTGTTCTATAAAAGAAAAATGTGGGGCAAAAGCTAAAAGAACAGTGGGCTATGAATTTGGGAGGTTGTGCTATACTATGGCTAGATGGTCTGTTCTGCTTTTGGTTTGCTGTTGGTCTGCTGAATTGTTGATTTGTTCTGCTTTGATCTAATGAATTTGTTTTGGACTGCTATTCTTAGCAGTGGAATGCTCTGCTGCTTTGGTTAAATCAGATATGTTAGGGCCATCTATTGCTGTTGGACTGCTATGCACTGATATATCTGTCTGTGATCTGTTCTGTTATGAATTGATATGGACTGCTGAATTGTTGATCTGTTCTGATATGTTGTGGGTAAATCTGAGATGTTAGGGCTATCTACTGTTGTTGGACTGCTTTGAACTGATGTGCTCTGCTGTTATAAGTTGCTGCTGCTGATAGCTTTTGGGGTTTTTTTTCCCTTGGAAGTGTTATGTTTGTCTGTGATCTGAGTTAAGGTCCTAGTATGCATTATGAAGTGGTCTTGGCTCAGGTTTAACTATGCCTATACTACTATATTCTGTGTGTTTGTTCTCTTGTTTGGTTTATTTTCCTGTTGGGTTTGGTTCCTCTCCAAACCCCTGGGGTTGAGCTTGGAGATGATTGGGCTCTATTTCCGGTGCCAACCTAGTTGGGATTGAGATAGTTTGCTATGATGCATACTGCTCTTCCTCTCCTTATTTTGTTGTAATCTCATCTTTGTATGATTTGTTCATCAATAAAGATTTCTTTTTTGCTGATCAAAAAAAAAAATCATCACTACGTTAATGTTGCAGCAGGCTTTATGTCATCAACCACTTCAAATTTCCATTGTCTAGTGACCTGCCTACACCAATCATGCCAATTTATTTAGAAACATTAACAAGATATCAACATATACCCCCCCCCCCCAACACACACACACACACACACACACACACACAGAGAAATATGAATATTATTTCAAATTGACTAGGTAAAGGACACTAAAAATCTGTTAGTGAACAAGACATGTTAGGTCATGTTCTTCAAAATTTAACCCAAAAAAATGTAACAAGGCATATGGAGCATTCATTTTATTAATATTAAAAAACTTTTCAGAAGCTAACACACTGACAATTCTATTCCAGTTTTTTCTAACAAATCGTCATTGTTTTTAGTATGATAGCTTCATCTAGATTCACCCACCTCACAACACAAAACAAACAAAACAAAAAAAACTAAACAGAGAAAAAAAAAATCAAAATTTTCTCAAATAATAATTGGGGTTAAAATGACAATTCTTTTATCCATCTTTTTACCATCTAAACTATAAAATAGTCACTACTATTATTGTTTCAGAAACTTTATCTTGTCAACCGCTTAACCTTTTCATTGTTTAGCAACAAATTGTCATTGTCTTTAGTATGCTAACTTCATCTAGATATATGTTCAAAAAACAAAAACTTCATCAAGATTCACACACCTCACAACCAAAATGAACTATACAAAAAAGAAAAATTCTTTCAAAATTTTCTCAAATTATAATTGGGGTTAAAATGATATTTCTTTATCCCACTTTTTATCAGCTAGACTATAAAATAATCACTACTGTCAATGTTTCAGCAGGTTTATTTCATTGACCACTTTTAATTTTTATTGTTTAGCAACCTGTAACGCCCCCAAAATATTACAGTAAACCCAATCCTTAAAGCAAACGAATAATAGAAATAATATGCTTTCATTCATCAAAGTTCATTTACAAAAATTTAACACATGCATTATACATTCACAAATGTTCATCCTGAATTTACAGCATGTGTTGCAATGCTAAGAGAATTAAAAACTAAACAAATAGTCATATGCTCTATAGGCTTACATCTTTCCAAGTCATGGCTTGGTTACACAAAAGTGAGCCTAGCTCAATACATTTTCAGCCCTTGGCTATACCTATACAAAAGAATATAACAAAATAAAGGAGCTCTTGCTCCCAAAAGTCCCTTCAAGCTAATGCCCTGGCGGAGGCATGTCACCAGCACCTGAAAAATGGTTTTCCCCAAATAGAGTGAGCCAAAGCCCAGTAGAAATAATCTGACACAGTATATGAGATTTAACAAAGATATAAGTATAATTGTGCATATACAAGGCTTATGACAAGACATTCACATTACGTATGATCGTAAAGTCCCAAGCTCTGCCACAACCGAGCTGTGAAATGTGGATCTCTATCCAAAACAATCATCATAGAGACCCCGTGCAACCTCACTATGTCCCTGATATACAGGTCGGCAAGATGATCCACCGAATCACTCATGCTCATAGGTATGAAGTGCGCAGACTTGGTTAACCGGTCAACTACTACCAAATGGCATCACTACCCCGTTGAGTCCTCGGAAGGCCCACAATAAAATCCATCGTGACATGTTCCCACTTCTACTCAACTATAGGCAAGGGTTGTAACAAACTTGCTGGTCTCTAATGCTCGGCGTTCACTTGCTGACAAGTAAGGCACTTCGACACAAACACAGCCACATCCTTCTTTATACCTCTCCACCAAAACTAGCAACTAAGGTCGTGATACATCTTTGTGCCTCCCAGATGCACTACAAGGCACGAATGGTGAAACTCTCAGAGTACTTCCTCTCGGCAAGACTCCGGCACAAACAAACGGTCACGATATCTCACACTCAGGTCAGGATATACGCTCAAGCCTTTTTCTACCTTCCCATTGGAGATCTTCTTCCAAAGGGATTCCACTTCAAGATCACTCTTCTACGCTTCTATCACTCAGTTCACAAGTGTAGGTTGTGAAACCACTAAAAATAAGGCTGCAGACTCAACGGACTCGCCAAGATACAAGTCAAACTCCCAAAGAACACCTAACATCTCCCACTCCCAGATGGCAATACTAGCCACACTACTAACAAATTTCTTGCTCAAGGCGTCGGCTACAACGTTGGCCTTTCCCAGGTGATAGTGCAACTCAAAATCATAATCCTCTATGAACTCTATCCACCTTCTCTGCCTCAAGTTCAGGTCTTTCTGTGTAAACAGCTATTTCAGACTCTTCTGATCATAAAACACTTCAAACCTTTCACCATAAAAATAGTGCCTCCAAAGCTTCAAGGAAAATATCACCGCTACTAACTCTAGGTTGTGAGTAGGGTAGTTATTCTCATGTGTTTTCAACTGCCGTGAGCCATAGGCCCTCTTGCATCAAAACACAACCCAAACCTTCTCGTGAAGCATCACAATAAACTGAATAACCCAAACCCCTCTCCGGAATAATCAAGACTGGAGCAGTGGTAAGTCTAACCTTCATTTCTTGAAATGACTTCTCACGGGTCTCATTCCACACAAACTTAACTCCCTTCCTCGTCAGTCTAGTAAACGATGAAGTTAATCTAGAGAAATGCTTCACAAATCTCCGATAATACCCAGCCAACCCCAGGAAACTACGAATCTCGAAAGCATTCTTAGGTTACGCCCAATCTTGCACTGCTTCTATCTTGGATGAATCTACAGTCACCCCTTCCCCGGACACCACATGGCCTAAGAACTTAACCTCTTTTAGCCAGAACTCACACTTCCCAAACTTAGCGTACAACTTGTGGGCTCTAAGCAACTCGAGCACTGCTCGCAAGTGTCCCCCGTGCTCCTCCTCAGAGGGTCAGTAAATCAAGATGTCGTTGACAAAGACGACCACAAAACGGTCTAGAAACTCCTAGAAGATCTAGTTCATCAAATCCATAAACACCGCCGGTGCATTGGTTAGCTCAAAAGGCATCACTAAAAATTCATAACGGCCATACCGCGTACGGAATGCCGTTTTCGGGATATCCTTGGTGATGACCCGATCTCAGGTCTATCTTAGAGAAACAACAAGACCCCTTCAACTAATCAAACAAGTCATCTATACGAGGCATTGGGTACTTGTTCTTAACAGTTACCTGATTCAACTTCCAGTAATCTATACAAAGTCACAACGCTCCATCTTTCTTTTTAGCCAAAAGAGCCGGTTCTCCTCAAGGTGAAGTACTAGGGCGGATAAAACCCTTATCCAACAATTCTTGGAGTTGAATCTTCAACTACTTAACTCAGCAGGTGTAAACCGATACAGTGCCATAGAAACCGGTGCCATGCCATGCCAGGCACTAAATCAATAGAGAACTCGATCTGTCGGTGAGGTGGCAAACTAGTGAGGTCGTTTGGAAAGACATCAAGGTATTCACAAACTACCATTGGCAACTCCACTTGGACTTCATCACACTCACCACGCAAGAAGCTAGCAAGAAAACAACTAAGTTCACTCCGCCCACGCGGATCATATACCGGTGATAAGACTCTATCCACCCGGTCCTCCAAGAAGTAAAAACAATCACTTCTTAGGGTACATACAGTAACCCTCTGACGGTAGCAATCTATAACAGCCCGGTATGATGATAGCCAGTCCATACCCAAAACCATATCAAAACTAGACATGTCAAGCAGCACAAATACAAAAGGTAATTGGCAACCAGCAACCTCGATGTCACAACCCCGACAACCCTATTTCAAGATAACCTCACTACCAATAGGTGACTCTACATAAATAGGAGATGCTAACCATGCCAACTCCAACCCCAAAACTAATGCAAAGGTAGAACAAATAAAAGAATGGGATGCACCTGTATCAATTAACACGTTAGCAACTAAATTGCAAAACAAAAAGGAATCTCTCACCACTAAAGAAGCAGGTACAAGGTCTGGTGCCGCAACAGCGTACACACACCCAGTAGGCCTCTAATCAATCTCCTCACCTCTCGGAGCATATGCTTGGTGCACTGATTGAGCCGAAGAGGCTCCCTGATTGGCCCTCGAGGCCTATGCTGACTATATCGACTGGTGGCTCTGTGTCTGCCTCAAACAAACGCACCAAATGTGCTGCCTAACTATGGACAAAACCTCTTCATGTGCCCCGCCTGCCCACACTGATAACAAGTGAGTGGTTGGCCTCTTCCCTGACTCTGGCTCTAAGAACGAGCCAAAGACGATGCTGCTCGCCGCCCTCTTCCTCCCTGCGGGCAAGCTGAAGACTTGTGGCCCAACTATCCACATTTGAAACAAGTGATGTCTCCCTGACCACCCCTCCTAGAACCCGAACTCGACACTAGAAAAGTGGACCTCAACTGAGCTCCTTAGGATGACTGAGGGTTAGAAGCTCTATGCCTCTTATTGTCCCCCTGACTGCCCTGACACATCCTGGAGCCTCTCATCATCTCCTCCTCTGTTTACATGATAGTCTCAAGATGGGCTGCAGCCTCCACAAGGTGCCATAATCCCTAATCATGGATCCAACCACTCTAAACATGAGCCCGATCCTGAACCGTTTCTCAAACTCCAGACAATGGCGCTCCTCAGTCGCTACGAGTTCTAGTGCAAACCTCGATAAACTGGTGAATGTGGCCTCAAACTCGGCCACTGGTGTGTTCAGCTGCACCAACTTAGAGAACTGGTCTCTCAACTTCTCCCTAACAGTGGGAGGCAAAAACTTGTCCTGGAAGGCGTCAACAAAAGCCTCCCAAGTCCCTCCGATGCACCCCCAAGCATACTTTCACCATTGACCCGCGTCTCCCTTCAGCTAGAAGGACGCCAAGGTCACTCTTAAATCCCCGTCTTCGATGCCGAGCATCTCAAACGTTTTCACCATCTACTCTAGCCACTCATCCGCTTTCAGTGGCTTCTTGGGATCACCCAAAAACTCATTCGGATTCGACCGGAAAAACTCCATCTTTAGAAAAGATGGCCCTGCCTCAGTGACTTGGGCCTGGACTTGATTCTCAACCCTGAGAATGTCCATGGATTACCGCAAAGCTCTGGCCATTTCGTAGGCTAAGGCGTCCATGGCCTGTTGACCCACCAGTTCAGCCACATTGGCCTGACCAACCCCTTCTTCTTGTGCTGGAATATCATCTAGTAGAGGTATCTCATGCCTTCTAGGCGTACCACACCTACCACCACTACATCCTGATATCCTAATAAAGGTAACAAATGTGTCGAAGCTAACTCACTCACATCTTAATGTGATGGACAAAATAAATCACTCCATATAAGCACACAATCACGTATACACATACGAATTTCCTTCCTAGATAATGATCGTCCTGCGGCGTTGCTAGAGTTCCAACTAGAAACAACAGTGATCAAGTGCTCTTTTAATAGGACTTCCAAAAACCCGTAGACCCAATCAATATCTTTGGAACTAAATCTCATACCCATATAATCATATAAGCATGTTATCACATAAGCATATAATACATGCTAGCATCTCCACCAAGCGAGACAAAACCCATTGTGGTACTAACCACTTCCTACGTACCCAATGTATTCAAACCCAGTACGCTCTGATACCAACTTGTAACGCTCCCAAAATTTACAGTAAACCCAATCCTTAAAGCAAAGGAATAATAGAAATAATATGCTTTCATTCATCAAAGTTCGTTTACAAAAATTTAACATATACATTATACATTCACAAATGTTCATCCTGAATCTACAGCATGTGTTGCAATACTAAGAGAATTAAAAACTAAACAAATAGTCATATGCCCTATAGGCTTACATCTTTCCAAGTCATGGCTTGGTTACACAAAAGTGAGCCTATCTCAATACATTTTCAGCCTTTGGCTATACAAAAGAATATAACAAAATAAAGGAGCTCCTGCTCCCAAAAGTCCCTTCAAGCTATTGCACTAGCGGAGGCATGTCACCAGCACCTGAAAAATGGTTTTCCCCAAATAGGGTGAGCCAAAGCCCAGTAGAAATAATCTAACACAGTACATGAGATTTAACAAACATATAAGTACAATTGTGTATATACAAGGCCTGTGACAAGACAATCACATTACATATGATCGTAAAGTCCCAAAGTTCATATTTCAATTTATTTTCCTTCAATTCATTTCAAGTTCATTTATTCTTTCCAATTCATGGGTCAATTTCATTATCTTCCAACAATCCAACAGAGACTACAACTCAGTGGTTTTCCAATTCGATACATTATCACACAAACACTTCAAATATGTCATTTTATAGAAATTTTGTCCGCTAGATCGGCACCCATATATACATGAGATTTCGGGACTTTCACCATGGACACTCCGGCCAACTTAATTCTAATGGAGTCATCCACTATCTCCTCCCAAACAATGGAGAACATCCCCTTTCTCTTCCCAAACAATCATACATATACAATGTATATAATAATCATAGTCATATTCAATGACAATCAACAATAGATTAGTTTCAATTTACCTAATCCTCATGCAATTTCTACAACAATCATAACTAGGGGTGTGCGCGGTGCAGTTCGGGCAGTTTGAGAGTAAATTTACAAATCGAATGGCGGGTTGGCGGATTAGCGGATTGACAAATTGCGGTTTGGGCGGTTTTTGGCGGATTGGCGGATTGAAGAATATTCTAACTAATTATCATACATTTGAATAATATATAACACTAATTTGTATAATATTTTTTAGATATATAACACAAAGTAATTTTACATAATATGTTTCATATATATAACCACTAATTTGTAATAAATTTCATATCTTAAATCTCTCTCACACTTATTTTTACATTGATATTTCATTGGAGGTTAAAAAAGATATATGTATTAACTATAGCGGAGCGGAGCAGTTCGGTTGGCAGATTATAAATTTTAAAGTTAAACCGCGGTTAACGGTTAGAGCGGTGCGGATTGATGCGAATCGGTGTGGTTTTAGCGGATTGGGCGGTATTTTGTACAGCCCTAATCATAACTATTTCCCACCGATAGCCCAATACAGATATTTCTAAACTGATAAACAATCTTCTGAACAGATATATTATTCAAATTTCCTTGGGAGAGAGACAACACGTGTCCAGTTCCACCATGTACATGAACAGTCATCTAATTTCACATTACCATTACCAATTTCAGTTATTTATACAAAATAACAATTTGAACCATTTAGGGAAAACCTCCATTTTTTCCAAATATCAACCTAAATGCCAAAATTAACTATTTTGCCACCATAGAACCTCATACTCAAAACCCATAATCATTTATTTCACACTCATATTGATATCCCTCTTTTATTTCACACCCAAACCCTAGGTTTGTTCAAAAACTCCCAAATCCCACCATTGTTACATGACAACAAATAACCAAGCTAAAGACCATATAAAAGTGTAGAAAATCCCTATCTCAAAGAGAGAAGACGAGCCAAGAAAGAGTGAAACTTCAAAGATACACAAATCCAACTCTATTCAGATCAAAATGGAGATCTTGAGATGGTCTACCTTTTTTTATCAAAGGGATTAGGTTGAGGAAATCACTAGAACTAGGTGAAAATGTAGAGAGAGAGAGAGAGGAGAGAGAAAGAGTTTTAGAGAGAGAGGGTCTCAACTTAGGTTTTAGGGAGAAAAGATCTGAAAAAGTGATGTAAAAAGTCATTTTCGCAATCTAATATACGCATAGTCCGCTCGAGCGCAGAAAGTGTCGCTCGAGCGTCAGACACAATAAATTGTCCCGCTCGAGCGCAAGAAAGGCCGCTCAGGCACTAAGACACAATGTACAAGACGCTCATCACTCGAGCGCAAGAAGTGCCACTCAAGCGTAAAAAACACACATCCAGAAATTTTGCAGACAACAGACCAACGCTCGAGCGCCCACCCACTTGAGCGTAGGAAACGCCGCTTGAGCGTAGAGATCACTCTTCTAGTAGTTTTGCAGACCTACAAAAGTACTGAGAGTTTGCAAAGTTCGCTCAAACACAAGAAGTGCCGCTCGAGCAGAGGACCAAAATTCTGGGCAACCCAAGGTTTGAAAAACAAGCGACCAACCTGCCCAAACACAATCACAACAACCCAAAAACCAATTTCCAAGACATACAAGGGAAGAAAGAGGTAAAGAACAGTATGAAAACATTAAACCCGAATCCGAAACACCACAAGAGTCGGGTCAAAACCAGGATCGCTATAACCTGCCATTCAACAACCACAGCAGTATGCCTTTAGAGTTCAGAAACATGTACAAAATATCTAATATGCAACATTCAAGTGATACATATTAGTTATTGTTATTCAAAATTGGGTGACATATGCAGCATTCAAGTGCTCACACTAGAGAAGTTGATTTTCTCATAAACCAAATCAATATATTAATGTTTATTCTAGATGTTTCCAACCAGAAAAGGGGGAAAATGTCTTTGATGCTATTCTAACATGTTGTCATACCTTTTGTAACCAGCAAATTGTCATTCTCTTGTGTAAGAGATTGTAACTTTATTTAGATTCTATCAAAAAAGAAAGTAAGAAAAATTGTGTCGAAAATATCTAAAATCTTTTAGGGCTATTAATACTGAATACATTCAAACAAGACAACAATGCAAAACAACAGTTGGTAAACAGAGGCTAGTATTCTAGAACTCGTAACTTTCAGTGGTTTTCAGTCAAGTGGAACTTGAAAATTCCCAAACATGTAAAACAATTTATTGAACTACATGCTTGTAGGAAAATGTCTTTGAAATAATCTATATAACATGTAAAAATATTCAACCTTCAAGTTTAGCTACTTCCAATACTCTTGTTGCATAGGTGTCAATTTGGGATGAACAATGACGAATAGAATGAAATAGAAAAAGTAGGCTAGTCATATTTTGAATTTTAAAGAAAAATAAATAAATTAAGCATTGAAGACAAACTAGAAACAGAGTACTTTACAACCTAGGGAGACTGATGCAACCAATTAGTCATGAGAAACTTAATTAGTAATTATAAAAGAAAGATTTTACTTAGGGGACTTGAAGTATTACTAGATAATTAGTAATTTACGAAGTGCAGAAGTAGAGTTTTGTTCCACCTTTTCAACTTTGTTGAGGATATAAATTATAACAGAAATAATAATGTTGTCCCTCTCTCTCTCTCTCCTCTCTCTCTCTCTCTCTCTCTCTCTTTAACAGTATAAGTTTTTAGATGGTATTAGAGCAGGCATTAGATGATATCTTATAGATGTAAACACAAAAATTAGGAAAAGCCAGACCTTTTGGCTTAAAACAAATAGGTACCAAATATGAATCCCTAAAGCATACATACACCCCCAAAGAATCATATTTGTATATCATTTGTATGAAAAATTGAATTATTAAATCTTGAACTTTATATAAGTATTGATATGAAGAGGTATGTAGCTGTTAAATTTAGTACACTTAAAGTAGCTAGGTCCATAAAATTCCCATTTTGTAAACGGTTTCTATATCAATAATTCAAGATGTTGCTTTGAAATATAAAAATTATACAAGGGTTGTTACGTTAAAAGAAAAAGGTGATTGTGCATGTTTGTATCTGCAATAATTGTTGGTACAGAAAGAGTGAGGTGGCCATGCTTAAGTCAAGAAGATGAGAAACTTCTAATAATGGAAATCAATTTTTGGATGGATCATAAGGAATATGAAATAAAAATTGGTACAACGCATGTTCTAAATTACACTACAATTGGAGTAATATTGAATATATTACAATAGTACCATTTTATTTTATTTTTTGGACAATTAGGTGGCCAAGTAAACCTGACTAATCCCAAAACCCACGCAAAACACCTCCTCCATGTGGGTAGGGCAAATCTCATGCAGTGGCCACAGTCATGGCCCCTAAGGGGTTGATAAGCACTCAATAGGAGTCGAACCTTAGACTTGATACAATTTAGGGTAGTTATAAATGTTACAATAATTTTTTGTTACCAATTAGACATCCAACAAATTCAATCTTTTTTTTTTTTTAATTATTCATGTAAAAATATATTTGTAAGGGCATCACGACCGAATTGTTTTACATTTTGAAATACTTAAAAGGGGAAAGCACCAATAAATTCCAAATTTGGGAATGTTAACCCATTTAGTTTTGAAGGTTTTTTGTTGGACTAGTAGGTCCTATTTCCCAAGAAGCTTACTATAGGCCTTTTTATGATTTCCTTCTTTTCAAACATCAAACATCAAACATTAGCAACGTCAAGATTATTTATCAAACATCAAACATTAGCAACGTCAGAATTATTCGTATAATGTTGGTGAAAGCATTAGCAACGTTAGAATTATTCATCCAACATCAAACATTAGCAATGTCAGGATTATTCATCAAACATCAACCAATAAACATTAGGATTATTCATCAAACATCAAGCATCAAACATCAAACACAGATTCTCAACCATTAAACATTAAGATTATTCATCAAACATCAAACATTATTCATCAACATCAAACTCAAACATCAGATTTATTTTTTAAAAATTGAAACTATTGCTCGAGATTCTCATCAAATTCATTAGAACATCAGATCCATCATATTCAATCAGATTGTGGGTGTTTAGGGTTTCATCAGAGATTCATTAATTTGAAACATCATCAAAAATCAGACGAACAAGGCAGACTTCGATCACCACCGACTTGGCATCGCGAGATCTGGTGATGAAGACACCGAAGACGGCGGCGGACCGCCAGGTGGCGCCGGAGACGGCGGAGAGGAGGACCGGTTCGCCGTCGAAGGAGAGGGATAGTCGGTCAACAGAGTCGTCCCAGATTGGGGTTTTTTGGGCGGCGATGATCTGGGTTTTGGATCCCACCGGCAATCGCAAAGAGAGAACCAAAGCAACATCTTGATGATGTCCTGAAACCGTCGAATCAACTTCTTCATCGTTTTTCTTGTGAGAGAAACACAGATTCTCAGGCACCAAACACACAGAGAGAGAGAGAGAGAGAGAAATTTAGAGAGAGAGAGAGAGAGAGAGTGTTGGGGCAATGGAGGGAGAACGTAAGTTTGGTGAAGGTAGGGAAAGGGATCTGATCGAGCATGTTCCATTACGGCAATGGGAAGGCTGCATGTTGTTTGATGATGATGTTGTGATGTTTGATGTTGTTTTGATGATGATGTTTAATGTTGTTTTGATGATAATGTTGTGATGTAAAAAAAGGACTAAATAGTTTACAAAAAAACACTCAGGACTAGATAGAGTAACATTTTCCAATATGGGACTTATGAGTAATTTTTCCTACTTAAAATTCCACCTTTTTAGATTTTAGTTCATTGTATTATTTATTTTTTAACCTCCTAAGGAAATAAATAGGAATAAAAGTTTAGGATAACTTTGAATCGCTTAGTTACCTCTATGGAATGAAAGCTTGTCATGTTCCAAAATTAATCTAGACTTTCTTAACATAAAGCCATGCCTTTCCAAGTGATCATGGAATCAAGAATTATGGTTGGAGAAGGAATGAGGGTCGTAACAATAGAAAGGTATTTTTGTTAATGTTCTCATTTTTTGGCAAACAAGGATAATAATATAAAATAAAATAAAAATCCCTACACAAATCTTACGTTTTTAGATAACTCCCATCTCCATTAGATAGGAGTAAACATTATACTTAACGCAGTAATATCACCATAAAAAATAGAGATCATAAGAGATTTGCACATGAAGATTCTTTTTGAAAATCAATTGATTCAACATTAGAAAAGACGCTGAAATTGAATAAAAAATAAAAAGAACTACCTCCAATGAATCTTTTAAGGATTTGATCGGCTTCACGATCAACCAACCAATAGATGTATGTTTTCCTCTAATCTTTAAGAAAATGCTTAGACAAGCATTGGATCTTCAAAGTTTCTGGTATGCTTAAACTAGTTATTGTCATTAAAAAAAGAGATCATAAAAGATTTTCACAAGAAGATTCGCCAAAGGTCGATCGATTGAACATTAGAGAAGATCTTAAAATTGAATAAACAAAAAAAAGAATTAACTCAAATGAATCTTTCAAGGATTTGATTGGTTTTATGGTCAGCCAATCGAGCTATGTTTTCCTCTAATCTTCAAGAAAACGCTTAGACAAGCTTTGGATCTTCAAAGTTCCTGGTCTCTCTTTAGGACCTCTTTCATGCCTCTTCATCCAAAATTCATAAGGTACTTATAGGAGAAACTAGGGTTAGAATTAGATTGAGTGCCCTAAGATCAGCGGTTGAAAATGAGTTACTTTTAATCCAAGGGCCATAAATGCAATTCCAATACTCTCTTTCTATACTTGCCAACCAAGCCAAGTCGCGCCCCAACTTAGTCAAAGATTCCAAAAGCAAATAAAGAAAAAGGATTATTTCATTTTCTAGAATTTTTCGGGATTACGCTCTCATTTTGGTTTTAGCGTAGACGTGTAGCCTAGCCATACAAGCTCCTACACATAATGTATGTACAGGCCTATGGCTATTTGTTGATAGAATTAAGAACATGTCAAGTATAGTATAACACTTGTGTTCTGTGAGCCTTTTGAAAATGTATTTAATTTCATTAAGTTGTTGTTTGGGATATTTGAACTGTTAAATCATTGTATCTGAGCAGTGAAATCCTATGTAAATGTGTTGGGATTGTTCTTTTGCACTGAATTTTTTCTAAATAAACATTTTGGAGCCTTGTAGTACTTGCAAGGTTGTTGATGCTGGGCTTCCTGGGGTCGACACCTGCCTTTCTTTCTTTTCTTCTTTTGTTTCTATTTTTGGGTGTTGACACTACCCCTTATTGGTGTCGACATCGCGTGGATAGAGTGGTGCTCAATTCGGTTCTATTTTTTGGGGTCAACACCATCTATTCAGGGTGTCGACAACACCTAATCCTCTTCTTGTTGTGTTACTGCTTTCTAGTGTCGACACCGGGGTTTTTGAGTGTTGACACCCGGTCTGGTGCAAAACTGAACTAGGCACACTGCTTCTTATGGTCGACGACATCCTTCCTTTGAGTGTCAACACCTGCTAGAAACCTAGAATTTTGTTTTCTGCAAGTTAGACCCTTTCCTCTTGGACTTTTTGACTCTTCCTTGGTTAACTTTAGGGCATATACCCCACTTTTGACCTAAGACTATAAATAGAACCTCCACCCACTATCTTTTCTCACTTTATTTTCTCTTTTCTCTCTCTTTTTCTTCCCTACACCGTGAACACCACCATATCTCTCTAAACTATAGCAGTCCGGGTTTAGACCCGATCCTTTGATACTCTTGGTAATGAGTTTGTAGGTGTTTTGGATTGTATTGTCTCTTCCTTAAGTTTAATTGTCATAGGGAACCTTGGTTTGTACTTAGCATGTTGGCAGAAATTTTCTCTTGTTTGTAAGGTCTCGACTGCGACCATTGTTATCACACCCGTGAGGGTACTAGGTCGCTCTCGTAAGAGGCCGCGACCAATTATAGCCTTCAAGTCTGTTCACCTAGCAGAATTGCATGGCCCACGATGGCCAGTGAAGGAAGCCGCGATCCATGTGATCATGCCCGTAATGGATAAGTCGCGCTTGCAATGTGGTTTGTGCCTACGATGTCACCTGCGACCAAAACACACCTTCAGATCCGGTGTATGGAGAAGTTGTCTAGCCCGCGAGAGGCCGCGAGGGTAGGCCGCGATTTGTAATCGCACTCGCTGTATGGTTGTCCGCACCTGCAATTGTGTTTCTCGCACTCAGGGTGTGTTCTACGTGACCGCGAGGCGTATGACTATATATATCACCAAAAAGTTAAAAATATCTATTTTCCTAAGCTAATTCCTCTTTTTCTCTCCCAATTGCCATTTTCGAGACTTTGAGCTATAAACACATGGCTTTCATCTAGTTACATCCATTTCTTACACCTAGTACTTAAGGCTTTAAGGTAGAGCAAGTTGAGGGGCACATTGTAATCTAAAAAGATCAAGTTTTTGTTCTTGTCAATTTTTCGGTTATAGTTCTTCTCTTCTATTGCTTTGAGGTAGGAATTTCTTTAGAAATGCATGTTATTTAACCTTGTTATGTGTTAGTTAGATGAACTAATACTTCAGAAATCTCGGGTTTGATCAATGTAAGTTTTAATGCATAAAAGAGGGGTTTCTCAAAGTTTTCTTAAAAGTTTTTTAAAGGTCTTACAAGAGTATGGCAATTGTTTTGGGTGTCGGGAATATGATAAAGTGGTCCTTAGAGGAGAAACCCTAACATTTTCGATAAAACCATGGAATTGTGTTCAAGTTATTGTGGGCCTGTGGATTTGAACTTTGTGAAGATGGATGAGGCAAATGTTGTTGGAAATGGCTAGTTATGTTCTTGATATATTGTCCATTTTGGAATATATTGAATAGAGATAACTGTTTTGACTATCAGTGGAGGATAGCATTGATTGTTGTATAAATTGCATGAGAGCTAGGTTAACTGAAACCAATTCACTCATGCATTCCATAGATTTAACTGTTGCATACTTATACATTTGAAAATGTTGAAAAATGTTATTATAAGAAATAAGGGGTGTCGTTGTGGTTAATTAAGATGGCCTTAGTATCCTTGGTGAAAGTCTAGAAATCCGCACAATTAGGATATTTTCCTTCCGGTTAGTTGTAACATCTTGATTTACAAGTTCGTTTGAGCAGTGGAGTTATCGCTCAAGTGGTGAATCAAGGTTCCTAGTATTTCTTCTACAATCTGAGTGTTGAGAGAGACCGTTCGAGCGGTTAATTGATTGCTCGGGCAAAGATGCGTGGCCACCAGTACTTTCATTTAAGACCTGAAAATTTTCTGAACGCTCACCTTATTCGGAGTAGCCAACTTAAAAGTCGATTTTTACCCGTTTCTTTCTCACTTTTTCATACTCTCTCTCTCTCTCTCTCTAACACCCATTTCTGAAACCTTAGCCCATAAACACTTGATTTCTCTCATTTCTACTGAAGATCCACCTTAAATCTTTCAAAAAAATTGAAGAGCAAGCTTGATTCAATATTTTTACCTATTGTTTTGCTTTTCTTTGAGGTTTCTCGTTGGGTCTTCAACTTCTAGCTCTCATTTTCAAGTAGAGGTACTTTTAACTTGATATATCTATGATTTGAGATATATATGTCGTATTTTCCTAATTATAGTGATGTATGAGATGATTTTTGTGATATAAAGTGGGTTTGATAAACAAAAGGGGCTTATACCTAATATTTTTGAGAAAGATTATGAAGGTTCTTGTTGATTATTGTTGATAATGATGAATATTGACTCTTTAAGTGTAAAAGAGGAAAAAGCCTCAATTTTCTCAAAAACCCTAGTTTTTAAACCTGATTTAATAATGGTGCTTGGTTCAATTGACTCTTAAATCTTGAAATTATGTGAATGATTATGGAAAAGGCATTAAGACATGAGATTTTTGGACCTTCTTGGATACATGTATTGAGATATATGAATGTTGAGATTGTGGAATTGAGAGGTTGGAGAAATCCACTGTTATTGATATCGTTAAATATTGTTTGTGAATTGAACCAACCTTAGGTAAATTGGAATTTAAAATTCATGTATCATGTGCATTATAATTTTCTCGTGTGATCTTACAATCTTGTGATATTTTGGAAAAATTTCAAAAACTGAGTAAATAGCGTATGAGTCCAGGTAGTTAAGTCGGGTTATGGTAATAGGTTGTGTTTTATTTGGTACTCGCGCTGGGAGTCAAGGTGTCTAATTGCCTTATCTTAAGCTTATCACTGGATGAATGTAGGAAAAGGTTTTTGGGTGTCCACGAGTCCGCTGTTTTTAGAGTCAACAAATGTGAAAAAATATGGTTTTGGGTGTCCACGAGCTTGCCATTTTAGGAATCCGCAAATGTGGAAGGGAATGGTTTTGGGTGCCCATCACCCCGTTGGATTTAGAGTTGGCAAAAGTGGGAATAGTTTCTATATATAAATCTATATATGTATGTATGGTTTTACGGCTCTTGCTTGAGACGTCATAGCGTATTTATCTCCCCATGGTTGTAGATGAGACTTTGAAGGAAAATCATGCATTGAATATTTTGGTTTTAAAAAAGAAAATATGGATTTTATCCTAACAAGTGCATAGCATGATTATATGCATGGGGTACTTACCAATTAGTCCTGTTAACTAGACTTATTTACCTACAGGTCCTAACTAATAAATTTAACACTATAAAAATAAGAGAGTGATAAATTTATCACTAAAAATTTATTCATAAAACAAAGAGACTGATAAATTTATTACTATAAAATTATTCATAAAAAAAAAAGACTGATAAATTTATCTTTATCACTTAATAAATTATATCAAATAGGACTTAATGGGTAATAAGTCTCCAAAGTAGGACCTATTAGTAGTTTACCCTATATGCATCTCGATTATTTATATGTCTTGTTATAGTATTTCCTACTGGGCAATAGCTCACCCCAAAACTATCAATATTTCAGAAAATGTTGGTGTGACTCCACCCAAGTGACTTGGCGATGGATATGTTTTGAAAGGACCAAGAAGGCTCAATGGATGCTATTTTCTAAAGCTTCAGAGTTGTTTTGTGATTTGGGACTGATTGTCCATTTTTGTGTACTCAAGTACTACCCTTGAAAATGTGTACACCATTAGGGCATTACACTTTTGTATTTTCTTGCTCCTTGAACTGTTATTATTATTATTATTATTATTATTATTATTATTATTATTATGTAAACAGAACAATAATGTATTCACTTGGGATAGTTCAACGAGAAAGAGATTATTTAAGTAAAGGATTGTATCATTTGATGGCATTCATTGTATGGATTAGAAAACATTTATTGTTTTAAATTATAAAATGGTGAATGAATTTAGGGGTGTTACATTAGTTGTCGGTGAAGTGGCTTTTGGTAATACTTTTATAGCCTACTTGCAAACACATACCTAGAAATTCCCAATGTGTATATTTACTGCCTTATTTTCTATTTTAAAGCAACGATATATCCATTATGGTTTGAACTATGGCATAGTATTGTTTTAACAAGGAAAATCCATGTTTTGTAATGGCATTTCATATGCATTCACCAAATGGCTTTGTTAAACATCATACATGTCATTAAACTTATTTCTACTAGGTTTTAACTCACCTTATGTGAAAAACAATTTTCAGGTATTGATGGTATGCCTCCATCAAGGGGATTGCTTGGGAGGACCTTGGAGCGGGATGCAAATTTTTGTTTTTTAAATATATTGTGTACAACTGTATTGGGCTACAACCCACTTTTGTTGTAACCAAGCGAAGTCTTGGAAACTTGGTGCTTTCAGGGCATAAACTTGTATTTATTTATTGTTATTCCTATATATCCGTCACATGCTATAGATTCATATTAATGCATGTGATGTCTTTTGTAATATTGTAACCAAATCAATTAATGAATGATAGTTCCGAAACTGTTTTCGATATTAATAATGGAGATTAGTGAGCTTCCTCATGTATGTTCGAGAGTTATAATGCAAATCGAATATCATTATTTTCAGGGCGTTACATAAACCTTAGCCTTTTCACTCAAAGCTTCGGACCTACTCACCTTGAGTTATCTTTCACCTTGCTCCTTTGAGATAAAGTGTAGAGCTTATCAAGGGCTTCATTTTAATTGGAGCAAATCATCGTTTCTTTAGCTTTGACTTTTGGAAGTTTTTCTGTCCTTCTTCCTTCGTGCTTTGAGGTAGGGGTTTTATCAATGACTAGTATGCTCTTTGACTTTGTTACGTGTTATTTTGTTAAATAGAAGGTTTTGAGAAAGATAGAGTTTTGATTCATTTAAGTAATGGTGCAGGGATTTCCTATAATTTTTCATTTTACTTAAATAAAGTTCTTATGATTATCTAGTGCCTTAGATTGTGGAAGGAAATGGAGTTTTTCGGAAAGAAATTCTAATTTTTCATAAACATTAGGAGGTATTGGGTTTTTGAAAGTAAACTTTGAAATGGGGAGGTACTTGGAATTCTTGAGAAGTGTGAAATGTTGAATATTGTGGTTAGTTGAGAGTTTGGAAAATCATGGTTATTTCAGAAATGTTGAACTATATTATTGTTGTTACTCTTTAATTTGTGAATTAAAGATAACTATTTTGACTGTCAGTGAATGATAGCATTCTTGTGTGATAGAAATTACATGTGAATTAGGGAATTGAACTGGTATTAAATCAAGCATCTCATTGAGCATTTCATGGAATTGTGAACTTCTTATTCTATATCTTGGAAATGATTTTATTTGAGAAAAAGGGGTGAATGTTGTGGTGAATCCGGTTAGGCAGTGTGGTTATGGTTAATTAATTTGGCTTTAGGTCCATAGTGAAAGTCTGAAAACATGCGCGATGTAGGTACCAAGTTCCTTTCGATTAGGAATCGGTATAGCAGTATTTTGGGTAGAGTTTTGAGAGCTTACTTGTAGACACCAACCTAGGGATTACCAATGATGTATTTACTTCCCTGTTTTCTATTTAAAGGAAAGTATTGGAAATGCGATTTTGCACTCTTGCGTGGCATTGTTTCAAAAAGGATAAAACTCATATTTTGGCATAGCATTTCATATGCATTGCACCACATGACATTGTTAAACATCATACATTCTATTGAGATATCTCTACTGGGTTTTTGCTCACCCTATGTGGAAATAACTTTCAGGTATTGATGGCCCGCCTCTGCCAAGTTGATAGCTTAGGATAATTTTGGAGTTTAAGGCTCATTTTGGTTTTCTTTTCATTTGTATAGCCTTGGGCTTTGTTGTATTAGGCTTTTGACCCACTTTTGTAGTAACCAAGCAATGTCTTGAGAACTTGTAGCCTTTAAGGCATAAATTTGTATTTCTTTCATATTGTTTTCTTATAGATCACATGCTATAGATTCATGTTCTAGGACCTATGAATGTATAAGTGCATGTGATGCTATGGATTAAAGGACATTTATGAATGAAATATAGTCTTGGAAATGTTTCTAGTATCTTGATGATTGCAATTTATTAAGCTCACATATGTTTGTTGAGGAATATAATATGTAGTTCAGTAACTATATTTTCAGGATGTGACATATAGAACCCTATTTTGGCATTACAACTTCCTAGTTCAAATTCCTCAATTTGAAATTTTGAAAAGCAAACACATTAATATATACTTGCTCTTTAAATGTTTCTTATCAAACGTTCTACAAGTTCTCTTGAAATATGGTACACAAGTCTAGCAAATGTTCAGCTTAAAGTTCTAGGATCCCAAAGGTGATTTTCTATTCAAAAGAAAACCTTACAAATTAACCTCAAGAAGGTAAAACAGGAACTTATAAATATTGTTTAGAGGTATTAAGATTGCATCTACAATGATGTTAATGTTTAAGAGGTGAACATGGTAAATGATATCCATAGGATTATAGAAAGTTAAATTCAAATATTAAGAAGCTTTCGTTACACTATGTTAAATCTTAAGATGAAAAGCTTTGGAAGAATGATTGCATTGATGTACTAACCTTATACAATGGTTTTTAATTTTTCAAAATTGAAGATCAAAAGTCTCTAAACAAAATTCTAGAATGTTCTTATTACCTCGATTGTGGTAAGCTTATTATGAAACGATGGTTTCCAGGAATAAATTTGAAGAAAAAAAAATACTTTTTTCTATTTTCCTAGTATGGATTAATTTTATAATGTGGCATTGGAATTGTGGACCTAGGATGGTCTAAGCTTTATGGCTAGTAATGTTGGAAATCAATTGTACTTGGATTTATATACTCAAAACAAGAGTAGTACTAACTTTTGCTCGAATTTGTTTCGAGATTAAGCAAATTACGATATTCTTGGACTCTAAATCTCAATTCATGGTATGGGGAACACCATGAAATTAAAGTGGAAGTCTATTAGAAACTACAAATTTGAGAAAAAGTTTTTGGGAGAGAGGGATCGCTTGTGGAGGAGGGTGGTAGTGGCAAAGTATGGTGTGGAATGGGGGAATGGTGCTCTTAGGGGGTGACGCAGACCCATGAATGAAGTTTGTGGAAAGGGATTTGGTTGGAGAGGAAGGAATTTTGGAAGAGGGTATGCTTTCAGGTAGAGACTGGGGATCGAGTGCTGTTTTTTAGGAATAGATGGTGTAGTGATGGTGTAGTGAGGTGTTGTTAGAGGATATGTTTGTTGTTGGTGGAGCCTGAAACAATACTAAACCTAATCAGATTAGGAAAAGGAAACAAGGAAATTAGTGTTTGGTTAGATTTAGACTCTAAACTATTTCCTTGTTGGTTGAGGTTTTTCTTTCTAATTTAGGTTTTGGTTTCCTTATTGATTAAGGATTGGGTTTGAGTCTAGCCTATAAATACACCTATGTAGCTCTATATTTTTTAGAATTCATTCATTGGTTTTGTGATTTTAGAGAGAGATACACAATAATGAGAGTGAGAGATAGATCGTTGTAAAGAGAGAGTTTATGAGATTGAGTGTGGGAGACTCTTTTAACTCCTTTCATATTGATCTGGGTAAATCTGTAGTGACTCCATGGACGTAGACCATGATTTAGGTGAACCACGTAAATCTCTTGTGTTGCTTTGGTGAGTTTGATTTTTTGTTCTATTATTTTTCCGTTCTAAATTCATTGTGTTTGTGATTATTTGCTCAGATCCTGGAGTTTGGTATTAATCATATATACCATAGCAAGTGGTATCAGAGCATTGGTTTATAAAGCAAGAACGATGGCGGACGAAGGCAAAATAAAGATTGAAAAATTCAGATAGCGGATTATCTCTATTAGAAAGATCTTTATCTTCCTCTTCCAAGAGTGGCCAAAAAGCCAGAAACAATGAAGACCAGTGAATAGGAGTTACTTGACCAGAAAGCCTTAGGTATAGTAAGGTTATCCTTTGCTGCATGAGTTGTATTTAATATTCGCAAGGAGAAGACAATTGAAGATTTGATGGCTGCTCTGTCACGGATGTATGGCAAGCCCTTAGCCATGAACAAGGTCCATCTGATCAAGAAGTTGTTCAACCTGAAGATGTCCAAAAGAGGAGTCGCAATTGAGCATATTAACGATTTCAACTCACTGATCAGTCAATTAGAATCTGTTAGTATCTCGTTTGATGAAGAAATCAAGGCCTTAGCATTGCTATCAAGTCTTCCTGAGAGTTGGAATTCATTGGTTGTTGCAGTGAGCAATTACACCTGTTTGGCAAAGTTAAGCATGGATCATGTAGTGGGTTTGGTTTTGAGTGAAGACACTCAAAGAAAAGATAATGGTGAAAGCTCTAGTTCGGCATTGGCAATTGATGACAGAGGCAGGAAGCCTAACAAGGGCAACAACAAGAAGAGAAGTACAAGTAAATCCAGGAATGATCGATCTCCATCTCGACCAAAGTTTACAAATAAGTGTTGGGGTTGTGGTAAGACTGGACACACGCAAAGTGGAATTGCAAAATTAAGAAAGAAAACAACAATAACCAAGGTCAAAAGGAGTTCGTGAATGTTTCTGATGAAGAAGGTTCTGAAGCATTCATGTTGTCTTTGGAAACTCGTAGAGAATCGTGGGCGATTGATTCTGGTGCGTCATTTCACGCTACCTTGCACAAGAAGTTGCTCCACAATTATGTCTCAGGTAATTTCAGAAAGGTGTACATTAGAAACGATGAAGCTTGCAACATCATTGGCAAAGGTGAAGTACAGATAAACCAGCCCAATAGAACAATTTTGAAAATCAATGATGTTAGACATGTGTCGTGTTTAAAGAAGAATCTAATTTCTGTCAATCAACTCACAAATTCTAGTATTGTGACAATGAAGATGACCAAGGGAGCCATGGTAGTGGCTCATGGAAAAATAGAAGGTACTCTCTACGTAACGTCAAGTACCTATGGTGTGATTACGATAATATCATCAGAAGTCGAAACAGGCATATGGCACCACAGACAGATGAATAGTTTATTATTTTTTTAAATTGTAAAAATAGTGACATGACTATACCCAATCAAAAAATAACAGTATGTCAGACCAATTCACTTGATGAAATTATTGCTAGACATGGCTACTACAAATTCATAATGATAGAGGGTTGGAGATATAGTTTTCTATTCTACAATGCCACATAATAAGAAATAATTCACTTCTATAAGAACTTGAAAATAGATATATAATAAAGGCAAAGAAAAATCACAAACCACTTTGTTTATAATCCAATGAATTAAGAAGAAAAACACATACATAAGTGTGGGGATATATTTTCTAAGTACTAACACGTGGCCAAGGTGACGCCGACGTGTCAGCCGGGGTGCCACGTGTCCTGGTCATGATGCCGAGGTTATCTCCGAAGATATCGGAGTCCGAGATAAGCGGATAAGAGACAAGAGTCCTAGAATGAGGAAAGACCTCAGCTTGGATAAGGATAAAGCTCTTAGGGAGTTTATCTTTATCTATTAGAGAGTCCAAGATAAGCACTGAGCAGAAGTCCATTGAAGTTAGGCTTCTATTGGGACTAGGATTGAGTTGGCTATAAAAGAGAGGCACCCCCAATGGGTCTAAGGTACGCAATTTATATTGAGAATAGTGAGTTAAGCACTTTTGCTATCTTTGAGAGATAACTGACTTGATCATCGGAGTGCCCCCGGGTCGACGAACCACCGCTGGAATCTCTTCTTTCTGTTGCAAGTCGTTCGGGCTTAGTCTATTCTGCCAGTGCTCTCCAGCTAAGTACTAATTTGGCAGTGTGGTCAGAAATTGACACACACAATTTGGCGCCGTCTGTGGGAAAGAAAGGAGAATAGATGGCCAACGACGGACAGAAAGAGAAAGCAGGGGACGACACTCCTACTGGGAGTGGAAGACCTATTGACCTTGACATCGAAGAAGATAACTGCAACGAAGAGACTTGTGATAAGAATCACGAAGGAAATGACGTCGGCCAGGACGGCGACGTACCGAAGAAATCAGACCAAAACGAGTACTATAACGAGAATAACCTCCAGGTATGGAAAGATAGATGCTTACGGAGGAACGAAGAGATGAAGGGGATGGCGAATAAATTGGCAGACTTGCAATCGGTCGTCAATTTCATGATGTAAAACAACGTCATGCAGCCACCATACTCGCTGCAGGACATGCCGATTCCAGCGGCCAATGCCCAAAAGGGAGGGCAGAAAACAATCCCTGTAGCCCCCCAGTACACCAGGAGCGAAAAATACTCTCACCGGCCTTCAAGGGAGGTCGGGCGAGGAGAGTCGAAAAGGGAAGAATCTCGAAGGACACACCGCACCAAGGAAACAGATCCCAGAGAACATCGAATTGTTCAAAGGCAAGAGTTGTGCTTCGATGCGACCGATGGAGAAAGATCGAAAAGGGCTCACAACGAAGCTGAGAGTAGTGCACCGAAAAGACTGAAATCAGGAGATAGCCGAGCTCCTGGGTGGACCAAAGAGGACTTGAGAGATTACCTCAAGAGGAAGCAACAAAATGCCGAGGTAACTTCCCCTGTTAAGCCGAGAACACCATTCTTAGTGGAGTTAGACAAATTTGAGGCCCCGAAAAGATTCAGTATGCCGAGGTTCCAGATATACGATGGTAAGTCAGACCCTAACTTTCACGTCGGTTTGTACCTGAACTCGATGGCATTGTACACTGGGAACGAGCCATTGCTTTGCAAGGTATTCCCCTCATCCTTCGAGGAAATTGCATCAGATTGGTTTCACAAATTGCCAAAAGGAAGTATGAAGACCTGGGAAGGCCTGGCCGAGATGTTCGTGGCCAGGTTTGTAACAAACAAACTACAGCCATTAAGGGTAGACGCCCTGATGGCTCTGAGGATCAATGACGAAGAAGGCCTTAGGGCCTACGCAAAAAGATATTATGAGGTGTTCAACCGAATACCCGAGTGCAACCAAGAGGTGGCGGTCGTGTCTTTCAAGAACGGCCTAAAAGATGATTGTGCACTATGAAAGTCATTGGCAAAGACATTGCCAAAAAGCATGGAAGAGCTCATGGCCAGAATTGAGAAATATGCCAGAGCCAAGGAAGACATGCCAGGGATTAAGGCGACAAAGCAAGAGAAAGGAAACGGCTCGCCGAAATGAGGCCGAAGTAACAACGGATCCAACAAACAAGAGATAGGACTGAGAACCGCACAGGCAGTCACAACTGTATTCCAATCCCAATTCACAAAGTCCTGGATAAAATCCGAACCCAACCCTATTTTAGAGCACCAGTAAGAATACCAGGAGAGTTTATGGGAAGAAGCCTTGGAAAGCACTGTGCTTACCATAATGAAGATGGGCATCTGACTTAGGGTTGCAGAGCCCTAAAGTCACACCTAGAAGACCTGGTAAGGCAAGGCCATTTAGGGACCTTGTAGATGAGGCCAGGACAAGGGAAGAACAGGCAAGATTGCCTCAGGCACCAGTAGCTCCACCTCCCCCAGCACAACAACCGCAGGCAGGCAGACCTCGGGTAATTAATGTAATTCACTCAAAGGTCAATGAAAACGAAATACGGGGAGAGACCCAGAAGGTAAAGCACTTGCAGCATGTGTACCAGGTCTAGCAGAAAAGACATAAGCCGAGGAGTGCCAGGGACCAGTAATGTCCTTTACTGAAACCGACCTGGAGATGGTACAACATCCGCACAACGATACCTTGGTAGTATCCTTCCAGGTTAGGAAGTGCCAAGTAAAGCGCATCCTAATTGACCAAGGCAGCTCTTGTGACATCATGTATGTCAGATGTTACAAGGAGTTTGGCCTTCACCCAGACGATATGAAGCAATCCAATGGCCTAATGGTCGGGTTCAATGGAACGCCAACATGGCCACTGGGAGCAGCAAGTTTAGAAGTGAAAGCTGGCACCATGAAGATAAAGACAGAGTTCACCGTAATCGGCACACCCTTCCCTTACAATGTTATCCTAGGAAGGCCATGGTTGTATGCAATGGGGGCTGTTCCCTCAACATTGCATCAACTATTGTAGTTCCCAACAAAGCATGGGATAGAGGAGGTCAGAGGGGATCAGCTGCAGGCAAAGAACTGCTCCATGGCAGCAATGAAATCCACCTACAGCATACAAGAACCAGAAAGGGCAGAGATCGAAGACGAAGACGTGGAAGTCCTAGAGGACGTCAGTAAGGAGCCAGCCGAGAAGAGTGAAGAAGCCCTAAAGAAAATCCTCGTCCAGTAGGGGGATGAAGAACGCTTCTTCCTTCTCGGCTCGGGCTTAGCCGAAGAAAAGGAAAAGGAACTGGAGGCTTTTTTGAAAGCGAACATTGAAGTGTTTGCCTGGACACCTTACGAAATGCCAGGCATTGACCCCGAGGTCACTTGCCATAAACTGAACGTAGACAGAACGGCCAAACCTGTAATCCAACGGGCAGGAAGACGGACGTTGATACATGTTGAGGCAGTGGAAGAAGAAGTGGACAGACTTCTGGAGGCCAGAGCCATTCGAGAGGTAAATTACCCGACATGGCTATCAAACACAGTGGTGGTAAAGAAAAAGAATGGTAAATAGAGGGTCTGCGTGGACTTTACCAGCCTAAACAAGGCCTGTCCCAAAGATAGTTTTCCTTTACCCAAGATTGACCAACTGGTGGATGCCACTTCAGGGCATGGAATGATGAGTTTCCTGGATGCCTACAGGGGGTACCATCAGATAGCCATGTACCCCCCAGACGAGGAGAAGACTACGTTTATCACCCCAAAGGGGCTGTATTACTACAGAGTGATGCCTTTTGGGTTGAAAAATGCAAGAGCAACTTACCAAAGATTGGTAACCAAGATGTTCAGACACCTAATTAGCCGAACAGTGGAGGTATACATCAATGACATGGTCGTGAAGACCAGGGAACCTAAGGACCATCTGGAAGACTTAAAGGCAGTGTTCGACATCCTAAAAACATATCGGCTCCGACTCAATGCATCGAAATGCGCATTTGGAGTTGGATCTGGTAAATTCTTAGGATACTTGGTAACCAGAAGGGGCATTGAGGCCAGCCCAGATCAGATCAAGGCCATCCTAGAATTGAAAAGCCCAACATCGGCGAAGCAAGTATAGATGTTGACTGGAAGGGCTGCAGCCCTGAATAGGTTCATAAGCAGAAGTTCTGACAAATGCAAACCCTTCTTCAACTTAGTGAAGAAGGCCACAGACTTCTTATGGACAGAAGAATGCGAAGTCGCCCTGGCCGACTTGAAGAAGTATCTGACCACGGCTCCAGTTCTCTCAAATCCAGAACCTAGAGAGGAGTTGTTCTTATACTTAGCAGTTTCGGAACATGCGGTAAGCGCAGTGGTAATCTGAGAAAAAAAAGGGGAACAAAGGGCTATTTACTATGTAAGCAAAACCCTGGCTGATGCAGAAATCGGGTATTTACCCTTGGAGAAGTTAACGCTGGCCTTAGTAATGGCTTCAAAGAAGCTGAACCATTACTTTCAAGCCCACAAATTTGTGGTGCTAACTGAACATCCATTAAAGTCCCTGTTACAGCAGGGAGATCTGACAGGCAGAATAGCCAGATGGGCAGTGGCCTTAGGCTAGTATAACCTGGAATACAGACCCAGAACAGCAATCAAAGGCCAAGTTTTTGTTGACTTCGTGGCCAAGTTCACGCCAGGATCCATCGTACATCGGGCTCCGTTGAGCCGAGGTGAATGATGTCCAAACGAGCAAAGAGGAGCCCAGCCGAGGGCAACAGAACAAAGAAAGAAAGAAAAACTCAGGCCCTGCAGCACTTACATCGGCGACTCCTTTCGACTGTTTGTTGATGGGAGTTCAAACCGACAAGGAGCGGGAGCAGGAGTAGTACTGGTATCTCCAGATGGACAGATACTAAAACAATCCATTCGTTTGGGGTTCAAGGCCTCAAACAATGAAGCAGAGTATGAAGCACTAATTGCAGGACTGAAACTGGCAGTAGCAGTAGAAGCAGATGAGGTGATAGTCTTCTGTGACTCTCAGCTTATAGTCAACCAGACAACAGGCGAATTCACAGCCCGAGACGAAAGGATGTCGGCCTATGTGAAGGAGGTCGGCAGATTGATGGCCCTGTTTCAAAATTTCCAACTACAGCAAATTAGTCGAGATGATAACAGTCACGCCGATGCCCTGGCCAACCTGGCTAGTGCAAGACAACCTGGACAGGCAAAGACGATAATGGTTGACTACTTGTCGGGCCCGAGCATCTAACCATTAACGATAGAGCGTGAAACAATATGTGTGGACATGGGACCAAGCTGGATGGACGCAATAATAGCATTCCTGAAAGAAGGAAAACTACCAGATGATCACAAGGAGGCACACAAGATCAGATTGAAATCAGCAAGATTCAGTCTGACAGTAGAAAGACATCTCTACAGAAGATCCTTCACTAGACCCCTTTTGAGGTGCGTACATCCTTCACAAGTTGAAGATTTTTTGTACGAAATATATGAAGGAATATGTGGAAGCCACGCTGGGGGCAGATCACTTGCTCATAGGGCCATTACCCAGGAGTATTGGTGGCCTTACATGCAGAAAGATGCAGAAACCTATGTCAAGAAGTGTGAAAAATGCCAAAGGTTTGCACCTCTGATACACCAACCAGCAGCAGACCTAAACCCAGTATCCAGTCCTTGGCCGTTTGCCCATGGGGCATGGATCTCGTTGGAAAACTGCCCCAAGCAACTGGGCAAAGGAAGTACCTGCTTGGTAGCAACAGATTACTTTACCAAGTAGATAGAAGCTGAACCCCTTGCCAAGATTCGAGACGTGGATGTGAAGAGCTTCATATGGAAGAACATCATCACCAGGTTTGGGATCCCAAGAGCACTAATTGCAGACAATGGAACACAGTTTGATAGTAAGCTAATCAAAAGCTTCTGTGCAAAATTCAAAATCAAGAATATTATTTTTCGACCCCAAGTTTTCCTCAAAGCAATGGACAAGCAGAAGCATCCAACAAAGTCATCTTGGATGGGATTAAGAAGAGGCTGCAAGCAGCGAAGGAAAAGTGGGTGGATGAACTTCTAAGTATACTCTGGGCATATCGGACTACGTCGAGAAGATCAACGGGGGAATCCCCATTTGCCATGGCTTATGGCACAGAAGCAGTAATTCTACTAGAGGTCGGCATCCCAAGAATCAGAACTCAGGGAGTAGAAAATGGGACTAATGATGTATTATTAGCCCGAGATCTAGATCTACTAGAAGAAAGAAGGAAGAGAGCTGCAATTCAGCTGGCAGCATACCAGCAGCAGCTTGCAAAAGCTTATAATAAGAAGGTCAACCCAAGGGAGTTTCAAGTTGGTGACCTCGTCTTGAGAAAAGTCGTCGACAACAAGAAGGATCCCAGAGAGGGCAAGCTTGGCCCGAATTGGGAGGGACCCTATAGAATCATCTCGGTATTGGGCAATGGGGCATATCGGCTTGAAGATAATGAAGGCAAAGAGTTGCCAAGGCCCTGGAATACTTGCAATCTGAAATTTTTCTATCATTTGACTTTCTTGTTCTTTGTTATTTGCCGAAGTAATAAATAAAGTTTTAGCTTGATTTTTCTACACTTATGATTGATAAGATAATTGACGATGTTTATGAAATACATACATAATGAGAACCCAAGTGGAACTTAAGTTCACATTAGGGGGCAGAGAGTTGGAAAATGGTTCCTGGAATGGGAGAATTTACAAACTAAAATTAGTTTAACACTTGTTGAAACTGGAGTTTACAAGTTGAAAGTTAAACTAAGGTCATGTTTAACACTTGTTGAAATTTGTGAAAAATTTACAAGTTGAAGTTAAACCGAGAACATGTTTAACACTTGTTGAAATTTGTGAAAAATTTACAAGTTGAAGTTAAACCGAGAACATGTTTAACACTTGTTGAAATTTGTGAAAAATTTACAAGTTGAAGTTAAACCGAGATCATGTTAACACTTGTTGAAATTGAGAAAAATTTACAAGTTGAAGTTAAACCGAAATTATGTTAAACACTTGTTGAAATTTGTGAAAAGTTTACAAGTTAAGACCAAGGTGCACCAAAGAAGTACTCATGTACTTGTTAAGATAAACCGTTGGTGTGTATAACCGAGGTATTTCACCCCGAGAAGATTACACAGTCAAGGTGTATATTGAAGATATGCAAAATATTCTAAGTATAAGAGTCATATAAGAGTAGTAAAGGGAAGACAAACATACAAGCATTCAAAGGAAGAAGTTGTATTTACATTCAAAAGATGAAATGTCGGCCACATAAAGAGCTTACATTGTTTCAAAGAAAGAAAAAAGTACAAAGGAGAAAAACGTCAAGCTAAGGCTCTTCAGTGCCTCCGGCTGGTTGGGTTTGGAGTTCAAAAGACTGTTGAGAAGACATCTCGGCGCCCTTCTCAGCCACGAGCTCGGCATCTATTTCTTGAAGGGTTTGGTTGAGGCTCTTGTCGGCGATAGGCACGTCCGATGTTGCCTTCTCAGGAGTAGCATCCTTGGAGACCTCCTCAACCTCCTCATCCTGAGTCAAGTCCAGGACTTGCTCATTTGGAGTAGGGGACTTGGCCCCAGCAGCTTCCTTTGACTTCCTCACCAAAGCTTCCTCCTCAGACTCAAAATTGTCTTCGGATTGGCTTGGAGTAAGGGGGAATGGCAAGGGTAGGACGTCGGCTTTCTGAGGGGGGAGTCCTCGGGGACGTCAAGTTTTTTTAGAGCAGCCATCCAACCAAGGGTGAAACCCTTGTTGCATGCCTGCTTCACTTTGTTTTTATAATCCTCATTGACGTCGGCCGCCCCTTCTGTATATGCCCTCTCATCGGCGGCCTTGATCTCGGCCTCCTTTGTGGCTAGGGCATCTTGGAGTTCTTTTTGGGCCTCAGCCGTCTTTTCTTCAGCCTCTTTCTTCTGGGCCTCAAGAACTTTGTTGATGGCCTCAGCGGCATCCGCTTTTTCTTCGGCCTCATCCTTAGCTTTGACAGCAGCCTCGCCTGGTCTGCCAAGGTCTTAATTTTTGCCTCGGCCCTTTTGTTGGCCTTCTGCAGACTAGCAACCTCCCTAGTCTTGTCGGCTAACTCCTTCCTTGTCTCAAAAGATTGCATTGAGAAGGAGTGGGCGTGCTGGATCGCCTGAAGAAAAATGGACAAAGCAGAAGCTATTAGAAAATTCTCTAAGTATAAAAAAGAAAAAGAAAGAAAATACCAAGTATATAGAACTTACTTGAACAGAATGCTGCAGCATCAGAGCGAAATTTTCGTACTCGCTCATCTGAGCATTACAATTAAGATCTTCGGGCACAGCAAGCAAGGCAGGAAAGGGCAACTCCGACCTCAATGTTGTTGGCGCTATCACCAGCCCTAACCGGCTTGTCATCGATTGTAATTGGCGGGGCCCAGGGGGAGTCATGTTTTAATGGCCCCGAGGTGGTCGCAGAGGACGACCTCGGCCTCTTTGATCTAGTAGATTCGGATGGTTGGGCCTCGGCGGGCCTCTTCTCGGTAGCAAAAGGGGTTTTCTCGCTCGAAGCCAATTTGGAAATTGGCAAGGTGTCCTCAGTATCAACCTGAGTCACCGTTGCCTTTGGCTGAGCCTTCTTCAGCCTTTTTTGTTTCGCCTTTGGGGGCTGAATTGTTGCTGGTTGAGTGTCAACAGAGGATGGGATGTCGGCCAAGAGGTCTTCAGCGACTGCTTTCTTGCGACCCATCTCGCTGAAAATTACAGTTCTACGGTGGCGTTGGCGTTGAGATGGTGGGATCAGATATGGAGCCGAGGTTGATGGTTGCTCTGCTGGATCAGAGGTCGATCCTTGATCTGGCCGAGATGATGAGGCTGTTGGAGGAGTTATGGCGGAAGAGGGAGAACTGCTTTTCTTCCTCTTTGGGACGTTGGGAAGCACCGACTTGTAGGTCGAGATGAAGTTCAGAAGCAAGGGAGCTCTCCGCTTGTGGACAGGCAAATCCAATAGCTTTTTCAAGTCCTTACTGGAGAAGAAAGACTTGCAAAAGCCCTTTGGTGGTTGTGGAAGAACTGCAAAAAGAAGAGCACAGATGTTAGAACAAAGTATTGAAAACTCTAAAAAGAGAGCAAGGAAATGTGACACTTGGCTCTAACCATCTTTTTCCCTGAAAACTGTTCGGCTTAGGGGATAAAAGTGGAGGTCATCGTTTGGTTGAAATTCCTAGTTGCCCAAGACGATGAAGTAATCGTCTCCAGCACCCTTGTTTGAGTCTGGGAGGTCGACAATGAGCTTGTACTCAGTGGACCTCGGCTTGAGGTAATAGATGTGGCCTTTTTCCGATTTCAGGCGACACATAGTGTAGCAATACTGGATATCGGCAAGAGTAACCCTAGCATTCTTTTGTTTGGCTAAGGCTATTATACCGTTGATAACTCAATAAGAATTGATGGCAAGCCGCATTGGGTTCAATTTATAGTAATGAAGGATTTATCGGAAAAAGGTGTCAAGTGGAAACCTAAGTCCACACTTGATAAAGGCCACTATTGGGAAAGGCATGAGGTTCACATCGGGCATAATGGAATCCTCCTCCCCTGCCAACCTGAGGTGGACGTCAGCAGGGATGGAAAACTCCCGCCTAAAGTATTCTAATTTGGTCGGGGTGTCTACCCTATGCTTCCACATATCCATGACGTCGGCTTAGAGGGAAGGTGTATAAATTGGAAATAAAGTGTTCTGTAAAGGCTCAAAAGACCTCGGCAAAACCTAAAGTTCACGCTGGGGTAAGAATTTGTGAAGATCAGAGGGGGATTCGTTTCAGTTTTCCCTAAGATTCGTGTGTTCTAGGGCAAATCTCAAACCTAAGTCTAAACAAACGGAGATTGAAGGCAAGAATCTAGAGAAAATATAGAAAACACAAACAAGGGCAATGATTCAGAATCAAGAATAGTGGTGAATCATCAAGAACACTATGATAGAGTGTGTGCAAGGGTACAAGGCCAAGAACAGTGGCAAAAGTGAACAAATTTCTGAGCAATGTGTGAATATTCAAGAAAGGATTGGGCAAAAACAGAATCATGAAGCAAACATACTCAAACACATGGTGAAATTAAGGTACATATTAAAATGATCGAAGACATGAGCAAGTTCGCAAAAATGACAGAGTTCGAGGTAAATCAAAAACTGAAAACCAAGAGGAACAGTGGCTTACCAGAAAAAGTGAGGCCAGTGTGGGGATCGCCGAAGTCAGACGATGGTTGCAAAAGCGAACAGAGCGGTGAAAATCACGCCAGAAGAGGTGGACAGAGCAAAGTTGCAGAGCTAGGAAAGCTTTAACATGGCAGATTTTGGAGAAAAAGTTAGAAAGAGAAAAAGCTTTAGAAACGATAGTGTAAAGTGAAAAGACGGAGAGATGAAGGACGTTTTGTCTAAAACACAAAAACGGCGACAAAGAGGCAATTAATGTGCCTAAAACGACGTATGCGTCAGACGGCGCATGCGAGAAAAATTCGACTTACAGGCGCGTATCGAGTACGATCCAGTAAGGGGAAAACGCATGGCAAAAACGGTTGATTTATTTTGCATGACAACTCATACACGTGATAAAAACTCTTGGAGTTCTTGGTTTAATAAAGCAATGACCTCGGCTGGTAAAAAGATCTCGGCTAAATAAATAAACTAGGTTATTGGTTCTAAAAACCTTGATGAGACAGACTACAAGGCCTGGTCGTGTGAAGCCGACGAATTATGACCTCGGTAAAATGGATGATATAGCAAGATAGCCGACATTATATACGATATGACGATATAGGTTCCATCACCTCAGGATGCCGAGGTAATAGAACCTAGGGGGCAGTTGTGGGGATATTTTCTGAGTACCAACACATGGCCAAGGTGACGCCAACGTGTCAGCCGGGGTGCCACGTGTCCTGGTCGTGATGCCGAGGTTATCTCCAAAGATATCAGAGTCTGAGATAAGCGGATAAGAGACGAGTCCTAGAATGAGGAAGGGCCTTAGCTTGGATAAGGATAAAACTCTTAGGGAGTTTATCTTTATCTATTGGAGAGTCCAAAATAAGCACTGAGCAGAAGTCCATTGAAGTTAGGCTTCTATTGGGACTAGGATTGAGTTGGCTATAAAAGAGAGGCACCCCCAATGGGTCTAAGGTATGCAATTTATATTGAGAATAGTGAGTTAAGCACTTTTGCTATCTTTGAAAGATAACTGACTTGATCGTCGGAGTGCCCTCAGGTGGACGAATCACCGCCGGAATCTCTTCTTTCTGTTGCAGGTCGTTCAGGCTTAGTTATTCTGCCAATGCTCTCCAGCTAAGTATTAATTTGGCAGTGTAGTCGGAAATTGACACACACAATAAGCATACGTATATATACATAGAAGAGATCGAAAGAGTATAGAATGATATTTCTGTTCTAGCAATAAATTAGATGAGAACCTACTTCAAGTATGACATTTTAAAAGTTAGTCATCACATTGTACTCTTTTTTCAATTAATTAAACCACTTTGTTTATTCTCCAAATAAATTACGAAGAAAAACACATACATAGATATACGTATATATACATAAAAGATAGATAGAGAGAGAGAGAGTAGAATGATACCCCTGTTCAAATTAGATCAAAAACCTACTTCAAGTATGACATTTTAAAAGTCAGTCATCACATTGTACTCTTTTTTTCAAGCTAAAATTCAATGCATTAATGCATAGGATCATTATTACAATGTGAAACAACTTGATTGATTGTAAAATATTTATAATATTTTATTGTTCCTTAAAATATTAAAGGCAAAAGAAAATGACACTCATATCGCTCTCTTACATGCTTTCCTTTCTCATCCATCTAAACATAATAGTTAGAAAACACAATGATTTAAGAAAACACAATCAATATGCATCTTAAAAGTAAAATAAATTGGTTAAAATATTTATAAAAAAAAAATCATTAAAAATAGATAAAAATCATTAAAAATAGATAAAAATTCGAACAGAAACCTATGTGTATTTTTATTCAAATTTTTAGTGCTTTAAATTCATCTAATCATGATGCATCAACAAAATAAAAACAAAAAAAATAAATAAAATATGAGAACAGAAAATCAACAAATACAATTTAATAACCGTTTAAAAATAATTTATGAGAATCGTAACGAAAACAAAGTAGATTTTGTCAAACCGTAGCCATCATTATAGTCATTGCTTACTGTAGGGTAAATAAAGACTAGCAAATCCAAGATTGCTTCTTGTTCTGGTTCTGACATGAGAGTTCACAGAGTTGGAATTGAAAAAACAACAATGTTAGGTAGTCTGAAAATTTATGATTCAAATGGCTCGAAATACCTAAAACGATGTCGTTTTAGATGTAAGACGACGTTTTGACAGATTCGAGCCATTTGAATCACACAAATTCGGACCACCAAACATTTTTCTTTAAAAAAATGACTAAAATATGAGGCAAAGCATAGAGGAGTAAAAGGACAGAAGAGCATCATTGATGATGATAATTGAGAAAGATAGGCGGCTTTGCGGCCTCGTTTGGAAAGCGACCGGTTTAATTAAAAAATCAAAAAGTTACTAAAAAAACCTAAAAAGTCTACAACCCATATCAAAAAGTCAAAGATTCTATTTTCTCTCTACTTTTTACACATCTTTTTGTAAAAAGCAAAAAAATCATCCTAAACATACTAGTTTTTTTTACATCACATTTTAACCAAAAAGCTAAAAAGTTACTAAAAAAGTCTGTTCCCAAACGAGGCCAATTTTTTTTTTTTTTTTTAATTCAAATAGTCCAAAAAAGAAGGATGAGCAGGAGTTGTAAGTCACCTCAGAAATAGGGTATTTTTTAATTTTAAAAAATAAAAAATTAGAAAATTTAAATTGAAAACTTAGAACTATCACGAACCACTTTGTTAGAAATTTCTTTTTTCTTAATATATATATATATATATATGTGTGTGTGGGCACGCGTGCGTGTTCTTCCGGTATTAAGATGCCATCTTACCTGAAAATCACATGAGTACATCCACTCTTGCTGCCAATCTTTAACCATCAACGGCATAGCCATTTCTTACAACTTACAAGCAGGTCATAGAGAAATGCAAATGCCAATAACTGTAATATTGTAACTATGAAACATCTTCATCAATCAAAATCCAAGTCAATTTGTTTTTTCATCAACTTTATATGCCAACCAAATTAAACTACACCTTATGTCTCAATCAAATGGAGACGACTACCTAAAGTTGACAATGAGTTCCCCTTTGTATTCACAAACTTTTCAAAAAGCGGCAAAAACAGATACAATAAAAATTCAAAAGGTCAACAATATCTGTAGTCATCCAAATAGTCCTCCATTACATTTCAAGAAAATTTCCCAAGATATGTAAAAACAAACCCTAATGCATCAAGATTTTTCTACTTCAAGATAACAAAATTCCTACATATCAACCTATACAACCACTTCAAACTACTGGTCCTTCCTTTAAAAAGGGCTGCAAAGAAAGGAAGGTGTAACCTAGAGCAATAAATCTGCAAAATGGAATGTCAGAATAGAATAGAACGAACGACCGATCATGCAGGACAATCCTAATCAAATACATTTGAAGCCACCACAGACGGACAGAATAATGATGAGAATCAACGCAATGATGATTCCCAAAACAACCAATTTTATCTTCATATTCTGAAACCACATCTTTCTCCTTATCTTAGTTCCTTGTTGCCTAAAATCTTGTGCCTGAAATACAATCAATATCAACAGCCAAAAATCAAATCCGCATCAAATACAAGTGCATCAAATGAGGGGGGAAATGTACAGAAGGGGAGGACATGAATGGGAAAAGGTTGAAGCTATTAATGATAAAAGCAATATCAAATACTAAGTGTATTTCTAAGAAATAGTATTACAAACATCACATGTTTCAATAATAATATGAAAGAATTGTAGTTCAAAGTCATGGATATTATGTGCTTGACCAAGTCTCTATAACCTTCCCTTACGCTCAATTACGCTATGTTTGGTTGGAGGATTTGGGAAAGGATTTGAAAAGAGAGAGAAAAGGTAAGTGAAGTGTTAATAAAATAGACCTACATTTCACTTAATTTCACACATTTTCCCTTTCCTTTTTTCAAATCCCTTCCCAAATCCCCCAACCAAACACAGCGTTAATGATTTAATATATAGTTCTTCATTTATCTCATCAAATGCAACCTGGACAGACATTCAAAAGAAATTGTGCAGCTAAAATCTTGAACGTGTAAATTGTGTTAACACTATTAGGTATTCCTCTTACCTTAATGACTAGCCTCTAGTAATATAATTTACTGTGTTTTACCTTTGACTATATTGAATATATTGATCATAATATATTGAATATATAGTTTTGAAATTTGGGAATTATTGTAAGTATTGGGGATGCACTTAAATTAGGTAATAAAGATGTATGAAATCATACTTGTTCAATATTTGATTATGCTACAGTGTCCCTGTACCCGTATCTAAATTTTCAACACTTTTTAGCCAAGTTCTTGTATCATATATTTTGTGGGATAGGCGAATTTGACACCTAGACACATACTCGTATCCGACACTCATACCCAAGTACGTGTAACAAAGCTTCAACCATCATCTTCACCTATGACTACCGCCAATGATTACCAACCAATCACGATTTCATCAACATCAAACATCATGGCGACTTTGAGAGATTAATGTGAACATCAAACCAAATGCAATCATGTGATCAATCAATATGAAAGTTCGAAAAAATAAGGGTGAGTTATATGCCTTCTAATGTAAATGGAGATTTTGGAACAAAATAAAGAAGAGACAGAGGAGTCTCTCCATTTATGTGCCTGAAGGTAACTTAGGTAAGGAGTTGCCAAGTAATAAATAAGATAAGTGGGTCCAGTTAAACAAACAGAGCACTAATTTGTTGATGTAGCCGATGGAAGAAATAATCCAGTTTAACTTCCATTCATGTGAATTTGTTAAGAATAAGTGGTTTCCGTTCATCTCTCTGAAGATGCAAGTAGGGAAATAAACCAAAACAGTGAGGCCACAGTGGTGTAGATCATAAGACCTAATCCAAGTTTTCGGGTTCATAAATAGGTAAAGTAGCAAGGCATCAGAAAAAACAAATAAATAA
>JAPPVO010000031.1:146987388-147173486 GCA_030407325.1 Camellia japonica
ATGAGCCCTTTTCAAGGCCTAAAGGGGGGCAAACTCCCCCAAACCACTAAACACTCTTAAGATACAACAAAGAGGGTTAAAAAACAGAACTTTTTTGTGTTATAGACCAGGCACAAAAACTGTTTTAAAACAAGCAAAAATGGAATGCAAAAATGGGGTAAATAAAGTAAGTTCCTTACCCTTGAAGCTTTTCTTCACAAAGGTTGGAGTAGTTGGTCCCTTGAGCTCCAAACCAGTCAAGAACACTAAAACCAGCCCTTAGAACCTCAGTTGCAAGGAGAAGGTGAGACGCTAGGTGCTTGTGTGCAATAGTGTGAACTAAGGCACCTAGTGTACTAAATAAGCAAGAAATGAGAGAGATAAGATAGATATATGATCTAACCTAAAACCAGAGCTTGCTCTCTCTCTAAAATGGCTGAAACCTCTCAAGAAATCCCAACCTTAAGCCAAGAGGAAGAACCTTCCTCTTATAGAACTTGTAAGACTTACAAGCTAAGCAACTAAGGGCTCATCCCTCCATACACGTGTATGGAGGGGAAGCAAATTGCACACAGCTGTCTGAAAATATCTCAGAAAGCAAGTGCACAGTAGTCGGTAGGGCAAAATGGTCATTTCGCCAAAAATAGTGCCGACCGGCACAAAATAGTGCCGACCGGCACAATATAGTGCCGGTGGCCACACCAGCCAGCCGGTGGCCTCTAGCCACAGCCGGTGGTATATGGGGATGCCTCACAAAGCATTCCCTGCCTTCCCAAGGCAAAACAAAAGTGTTTGGTGCAAAACCAAACACCAAACGGTCGAGTTCGGAGGTCCTGAGGCAAGGCGCGCGTAGCCGAGAACTCCGGGAATCTCCAAACGAACACAAACATGGATAATCACCGAGTGTTCCAACGGTGACGTCCAAGTCTTGAGGACGGTGAAAAATGGGGTGTCTACAGGTCGACACCGGGCTTGGTGGTGTCGACACCTTCTCTTTTGGGTTGGCCGCAAGGGTCGACACTAGTCTGTGGAAGGGTCGACCCTTGTCCTGAATTTGCTCACTACTTTTTTGGTGTTAACACCTGCCTATGGAAGGGTCGACACTTGTTGTGCAGTCAAGCCTAGTGTTCCAAATTTCTTCTTGGGTGTTGACACCTGCATTGCAGAGGGTCGACACCTGCAACTTTTTCCCAGATTTTTCCACCGGTTTGGGTCTACTTTTTGGGGATATTTTGACTAGATATTTTGGGTTGATTTTGGGGCTTATATCTAATTTTGTCCTAGTACTATATAAAGGCCCTCACTTGATCATTTCTTTTACCGTTTCCTCTCTTTCTTCCCTCTAAACCATAAAACACCATCTCTCTCTCTCTCTCAAAAGCACTTTTCACTCAAAATCTTTAGATCTACTCTCTTGGAAGCATCTTTTTTCCTTGCTCCTTTGAGAAAGATTGTAGATCTCGTCAAGAGCTTCGTTTTGATCCTAGTAGAAGTTGGTTTCGACAACTTTGGAGTTTCAACCTTTTACTCATCTCCTCTTCTAAGCTTGAGGTAGGGACATTCTTGAGTTATATATACAAGTTTTGCTAGCTTTATGTTGGTTTTAAAAGTTTTCATGTAGTTTCTTGTTGATTTCAATCTTGTGTTTTTTGAAAATGTAGAGATATTTTAAATGTGGGTTGTATCCCAACTCTTTTTTAAATCCTAGAAGGTTTTCCTTTGAGTTATATATATATATGAAGTTTTTTGTTGATCTTGTAACTCTCCTTGAGAAATTTCAAAAATGGGTTTGGTGGCTCAAAGGATTGATGGTTTTTGTAAAACAAACTCTACCTTGTGTACATTTAGAGACTTTCTTGAAATTTTAAACAATTTGAGTCGAGATTGAAGTGTGTGGTGAGATTTTATAAAAGAGATGAACAATGTTAGGGTTTTTGTAAAAATCTAGAAATTGGGGGTTTTTGAAAACATGAGGAAAACTATGAAATTCTCTTTTTCTTGTGTAAAACAAGTAAATGAGTGTGGATTTCATAATGTGATATAAAGAAATCATAATTTTCATGATATAAAAGAATGGAGGACTTATTTTTAAACTATTGTTGAATGTATGGAAATATTTGAGTGGAAGATGATAATTGTTGTGCATTATGGATTGTGAAAATTAATGTTTTAAAAACATTACATGTTGTATTGATGAGACTATATTGCTAAGAATTGTGAAAGGTGAAAATTGTGGTTAAGTGTAGATAACATGTGGTTATCTTGGGAAAGAGTAATGAAAAGAGGTAATGGAAAAATGTGATTGTTGATGCTATTGTAGAGACTTGGAAAATGAGTAGTATTTATGAAATTATTATATAATACATGAGTATGCATGATTGAGGAATGGGAAATTGGTATGTACCATGGATTGCGGGAATTGCTATGAGTTGAAGGTATATATATTATTTTGTGAAATAACATTGAAGAAAGAAAATGAGAAATGTATTTATTCAATATTGTTGTCATGTACTTGAATGGAGAAATGTTTAGAGTTATGGAAAATCATTGCATTGCATATGCATTCAATTATTATTTTTGCATTGTAAATTTTGATTGAAGATATCTATTTCATGAAAGAAAATAAAGTTGTGATATGAATTATGGAAATGTGAAAAGGGGTAAATACGGTGGTAAGTCCGGTTAGGGGGTGTAGATGAATTTTGTTAAGTTGGCCTGAGTGTCCTTGGTGAAAGATCAGAAAGCCGCGCGAATAGGTGTCGAGCCTTCCGGTTAATCCCGGTAAAAATGACAGTTTGGTAGTACTCGTAGAGTCTACTTGCAGACGCCAGCCTAGGGATTACCAGTGTCGTATTTACCGCCCCTGTTGATTAAAATTGGAAGTTCTTGAAATGTGGTGAGATTGCAAGCTTTTGTTGAAAAATGGAAATCTTTGAGAAAAGCATGAAATGAAAATTTCTTTAAAAAGAGCATGGCATAGCATCGTCATTTTCATTTTTAGTTGAAGTGGCATAACTGTATATACTTTGTTAGAATTCTCTACTGGGCTTTATGCTCACCCTTATGGGACTTTGGTGCAGGTAAAGACGTGGTGATCCTGCCAAGTTGAGGGCGTGGATAATTGTAAAGAGTATAAAGCTCTTATTTTGTTGTGATATTTTTTTTTTTTGTAAAGCCAAGGGCTAATGTGTATGGGTCCGAGAGACCATTTTGTGTAACCGGGCTATTGCCTTGGAAGATGTAAGCCCTTAAGGACATTTTATTTGTTTTGAGATTAGATGCTTCACATGTTATAGAATTATGTATTCGTTATGTTGTGAATGTGAATCGCAAGTGAAAATTTTGTATTTAATCCATTTATTATATATGTGATGTTGGAGGGATTATTGTCATTGATTAATGAAGGATCATTCGTATGGGTAGTTCATGTTGAAATACTTCGGGGCGTTACAGGGGAGTTCTCGGGCGGTCTACAGTGAGGAAAGTGGTATTTAATCCATAATCCTAACCTTCACCAATTCACATAATACATCCAGTTGAGGCTGAGATCCATTGAAAACACACTCATTCCTACCCTTCCAAATGGACTGTTAGTCTAGCAATATAATAAATAAGATAATTAGACAGACTATTTTAGTAAGTTTTAAATTTTTTGGCTAAAATATGAAGTAAAAAAATTAGTATGTTTGGAATGATTTTTTGGTTTTTTACGAAAAGATGTGCAAAAAGTAGAGAAAAAAAAGAATATTTTATTTTTTGGTATAGGTTGTTGGCTTTTTAGTTTTTTAGTGACTTTTTGACTTTTAGGCTAAAATATAAGTTGCCAAACGAGGCCAGTATGAATTATATAATATCAATGATAATAAACAATAATATATATATATATAGACAAAATTAAGTGTAGTGAAACATAGTTGTGAGATTTTGAGAGTCGCGTTATCACTGTCCTAAATTTTTTTTCTTTCCCTCGTCCAATCAGAGTGAAATAGTTCCAAGATAAAAATCCATATTGCTTACAGCGTCTCTCATCTAGTGTTCATGAATACTAGAAGGCTTGAACCATATTACAAACCAGAGTTGCCCAAAATACAATATAAAATATATAGAACTCTCATAAAACATTTCATCTCTCAAATCATCTTTTCAATCTCTTCTTGTGTCTTCTGCATCTTCCAACTTAATATAAAACCATGTACTTATATAGCACTCTTAGTAACTTATTTAAACCACCATTTAACATTATATTAAACAAAGAAATAATGAGAAATATATAAAACCTTTTGTAACTCACAATTTATTGAATTTATTAAAACAATATATTATTTTATTTTTATTAAAAATATCACAACAATCCCACACTTTTAATAAAAATAAATAGTTTTAATATTTTTGCAAAATTTGTAACATACCCCCATATTTCAAAACTACGATTCGAAATAATATAAATGTAGAACATATATAATGGGCAACATATACTATGTAATAGGTGTAGGTGTCTTCCAGACTTGAATCTTACTTAGTGATAATAGTTTCTCTCCAAAAAATCATAGTGAACTAAGTCTTGAACTAGACTCCTTGAACCGAAGGTTAACATGTCACACACACAACATTGATATTGGACTATAGTTCGCGGATTAGTGTTTTTAATGGCCATGCACTCTGATCTTGATTCTTATGGGAATTTTAGAGACTAGCCCAAGTCCCACGATCACTGCCTCACGATGGTTCCCATTTAGTAGAATCCTTCAAAGGTACAGTGACGAAATACAACTTACAGGAGATTGCCTGCCAAGAATTCATTCAGGGTAAAACCCTTCCTAACCAGTCACTCATCAACACTGTTGCCTTAGAGATGGGTAGGAGAAAACCTTTTACGGTGTCTCCTAAAATATTAAGTGTTGGAATTAAGTCACGCTTTAAGAATTGTTTCTACCCATTGAACCTCCTTCATGAGGTTGCCAATCACAGAGGTTAATTACTTTCTTAAGTGACATCCTTAGGGCTTAGCCCATCCCCCTCGACATATAAATATGGATCTAGGCTTACTAGTCTAGAGGCGATAACTCCTCGAGTTTATTAATAATATTTGCCTCAATATTTAGCTTCTCAAGTCATAATAATTTTGAGCTTCTAAAGCTTCAAATTTCTTATATCAGTTGATTAATAATTTTATCCATTACATGAAATATCTCATAATAAAGCCCATTTTTATTTATTGCGAGCCACAATTTTCCCTTTTAGGGTTCATCAAGTAAACATTTTAAATTGGACTCATTATGCAAATATATCCAATTTTTCATCAAGGCAACATGGATCCATCAAGCAAATATGATCCTTATATTTTCCGAACCGAGGCAACGTATTGAATCCATCAAATATATTTGTTCCAAGTAGTCAATAGCCATACTACTAGGAATTACAAATTTTCATAATCAATAGCCTACTATTTGGAACTACACATTGTGGCCAGTGGTGTCACATTCAGTAGGAGTCACTAGTTTCTTTTCATTTTGTTTTCCCCATGATATGAACCTGAAAAAAAATACTTTTCACCTTTTAAAATTCTTTATTTTTCTTTTCACAAATAAGTTAATTATCTTTTTATGATAAAGAATTTGAAAACACACATATATCATTCACCTCCACAATATAAATCTTTAGAAAGTCAAAACACAAATAATCATTTTTTTCCAAGAGATATCTTCTTGCTCACACTTATAGAAAATTGAAAAATATTTCAAATATTTCTCTTTTTAAAAAGGTCACACAACTTGATTTTACTACAAATAACTCACTGCCAATGTTCTAATGGGTAAGAATTATTATTGGAATGCCTCATCTTCCATATATAATGATTTTACTGCCTGTTGCCAACATAATGATATGACAAATGAAATGGAAAGAATGATTCTGCATTGTGAGGATGAAATTTATTGGTACAAGAGTGAAATTTTGGCCCTACAAAAAATAATTAATTCTTTTGATTGGAAAAAATTTCAAATAATTTCATCACCACCATATTATTTGATGCAAATATTAGTACAAGAATGAAATTTTGGCCCTACAAAAAATAATTATTTCTCTTGATTGGCAAAAATTTCAAATAATTTTATCACCATCACCATAGTAAAAGATATAAATTGCTTTAATGGAAAAATTCATCAACTTAGTTATCAAGTTTTTCAAGTTGATGGAGAAATTCAACATTGGAGTAAAAAAATTAGAGAATCTTAAAAAATACATATTTAATGAGTTGCTAAGTGACATTTCCAAGCAAAACTTTATATCCACAAAAGCCATGGCCAATGAAAAATTAAGTTATGAAAATGGCATGCTTGGGGGGCAATTTTCCAAGCCATTAATTGAAAAAGAAGACCAACTTATTTTGCCAAAGGATACTGAGCATTTTAATGTTGAAAATCCAATTGGAAGGTATAATATGACAAAGAATGTTGAACAACCATCACAAAATGATGGTGAAAATTCAATTGAAAGGCATGGTTTTAAGCCAAACATGACTAAATTTGATGAACAACCATCACAAAATGATGGTGAAAACCCATTTAGGGGGTATGATTTTAAGTCAAACATGGCTGAAAATTATGAACAATCCACATTTGATGAATTTGAATCTTTTGATATTGTTAATTTTGTCAAAAAAATTAATTTTCTAAAGCCAATTGACATTATGATTTTTGTCATCCAATAACCACAATGGCTTTGTGGTTTATATCAAAAATTAATTTTGATGAAGTGGTTTACAAAAAAGAAATTTTGAATTTTATTTCTATTTTTTATATAACAGTGATGGAGGAGTATTTCGATGTGGCCACAACCCAAAAAAAAAAATTATATATATGGCCAATCAATTATAATTTTCATAGTTTCTATTATGTATTTATGTACTACAACTCTTCAAGAATTCGAGTGCTCTCATTCTTAAAAAGTTGGGAGGCATTGTTTGCACCATAAATAAATTTTCCGTCGATTATTACTAGGTTTAAATTTTCTGTCACATCTTGTTGTTGTTATTATTATTACTATTATTATTATTATTATTATTATGCAGGAAAATCTTAGAAGTTAAAGAGAAGTCAAGACAAGTTTTGAAGATTCAAGGGATGGAAGACACATGCCATTGTAAGAAAGAAGATGAATGATCTAGGAAGTTAAAAGTAATTATTTAGGAGGTGGTTAATGGAAGTTTTTTCCTTCATCTTTTCTATAAATTGCCATTAATGGCTCTATTGTAAGACACCAACAAATCAATACATGACTTGATTTCTATTTATTTTCTATCCTAGGAGTAGATCTAATCTACATAGGAGCAGTTTAAACTTAGATAGGAATTGTCACGCCCTAAAATTTAGACAATTAAATATTAAATTAGGACTAACCCCAATAATATTCCATCATCCAAATCTTAGGGGTGAAACAAAAAAACTAAACGCAGACCAAACCATCCATCATAAATTCATAACTGACCAATACCTCAACATCAAGGTAACAAAAAATAGTCAAAACAACTTAAATAAAGTACGGTTACAAACCATGCCAAATTATTCCAATACTAAAGTCATTAAAAAAAATAAATAAATACATAAATTAGTATCAACCCTAAACTCAAGAAAAAATAAAAGAACTCCAAACGACATGTCCTACGATCACAGTTATTTCTTGTCACCACCAAAGCCTCTACTAATCCTGCAAAGGAAGCTCGGCTACGCTCAAACAGAATGCACCCGAGTTGTCAAGAGACAAAACGGGTCAGTATACAGGTATACTGGTATGAGTACAAGATTTAACACCCACGTGTCCTCCAGACACAAATAAAAATACATTTAATTCTTGTTACGGGACAAGACAAGTAGTTCCAATCGCACCGAGACAAATGGATAGTTTCCCAAGATACGGTGACTTTTAGTTTCTTGTCCGTACACAACGAAATATAAATTGATTATAAAATAAACAAAATAGAAATAAAAATATGGTGGGTCAGCCCTGCATAAAAAGTTAGTAAGACCCACCATCCTGCAAAAAAAATAAAGTTAGTATAATTTAATCATAAGTAACTTACTGAATAAGTATAAATAAAAATGTACCGTTTCATAGTTAACTAATTCGAATTGACCAAAACTCAAAGAACGAAAGTTGTACAGAATCAAATTTCTTAAAATACAACGTGAACGAATTTAACATAAAATGAACAGATTGAGAGAAAAACTTGATAGAAAAACCTAGACAGAATTCCATCGAAAAATCTGAAACTGAAAACGTACAAAAACTGCCCTAAGATGATTTTTTTCGGAAAAGTTCAAAACACGAAAAGTGTGCAGAATAATGTTTTACTTCAGTTTTCGTGAAACCAATAAAAATGAGCTCGTTTTGTGGGTTAAAACAGCCTATAAAATCTGCATTACCAAAATGAATCAAACCGACAATAACCAAGGTCAACCGATTATAAGTTTTAATCGATCTTTTTAATAAAAAGCTACAACACAAAAGTTGTCCAAAATCACGTATACATGCCTCTGCTCAAATTTCATAATTTATTGAGGTCGATTACTATTTTCCAAGATGTACAAATCAATAAACTCATAATTAAATTTTTGTACTTTAACTCCACACTTCGGCCCTCCCCTTCCGGCCTACACATATATCCCATGTGCCTTCCGTATACCTAACACCGCTCCGAAGCCAAACTTGCACGAGGATGTCATCCCGAGTTTGACTCACACTCCCCGGATGGTTAGCATATACGTACGCGCGCAAATCAAAGCACTCGTCTACTCATGAGAACGAGACAACAATATATATATACACAACATCTCACACATGAGAATAAACATAACAATGCCAAGCCTAAGGCATTCAAATAAATCTCATAATCCTCACTTTTTTTTTTTTTTATACACTCTTTCTCACCATCACTCAAATAAAACAACAATCCTTGGAGTCATGGTGTAGTATAAGGAATTTATCTATAGGTTCTTAATTAATTTTAATTTCATATAACCATATTAATTTTAGTTTCATATAATCATGAAGGTTATTACAACCATAAAATAAATTCATATAAAAATCCTAAATTTGACATACACAACTAATCAAAATAATCAAAATCAATCAATCAACTAAAAACCCTAAACCTTACATATACAACTAAACAAAATAATTAAAATTAATCAATCATCTTTATATAAACACAAAATCGAACTAACATCAAATAAATAAAATAAAAATAAAAATAAAACAATGAATTAAACCTAAATCAAGGAAAGTGGGTTTTGTACTCACAATATTATTTTGAAGATTTATGAATTATTTGAAGAAATAATAGAGCCACCAAAACAAAACCCTAACCCTAATTTTTTTTTCCTCTCCCCTTTCTCTCCTTTCAGCCGTCTCTCTCTTTTTTTTTTTTTTTCTTCTCTTCCCAAGGCTTTCTGTTGCGGCTCCCGTTTTTTTCTTTCTTTCTTACTAAGCCTCTAATCATTTAACCTAATTGACTATATAACATAACACCCTTTTGTTTGTTTTTCTTTTGTTTTTTTTTTATTTTTTATAATATTATATTAAAACATAATCCTATTCTAACTTAATAAACTATTTTAATATATTATATTATATAATACAACATAATTATAATAGATATAAATATAAATAGAAGATTAAATATATAATATATATATATATATATATATCATCTCTCTTTTTTTATATATATAACAAACATAAATATTTAAAGATTTGGATTAATTATATATAATTAAATAACACATTAAGTTAATTAATCACCACATTTAATTCATTAAATATCACATTAAATTCTCATGTGACTACATAATTAATAAAGCCAAAAAAAATAAAATAAGATAATAATAATCATAATAATAAATAAATGACTTAAGAAAATTAGGCTCGTTACAATATACACACATTAAAAGAATCTCATCCCGAGATTTGATAGAAAAGAGTACTAAACAAAAAGTTCCGGATGCATATGCCGAACTTTCTCTTCCAATTCCCAAGTGATATCATTCTCATCCTCGCTCCATTGCACTTTCACCAAGTTCACTTTCTTGCGTCGCAACTGCTTTACATCCCGATCTAGAATAGTAACCGTTCGCACCACATACGTTAGATCATCATTAATCTCCAACACTTCTGGTGATACTACTTGGGATGGTTCTTGCACACACTTCCGCAATAAAGATACATGGAACACGTTGTGAATCAATGCTAAAGCTGGTGGTAGAGCTAATTTGTAAGCCACATTACCAATCCTCTCAGTGATCTCATATGGTCCCACAAATTTAGGTGCCAACTTTCCCTTCTTTTCGAACCGTATGATACCCTTCATCGGCGAGACCTTCAAAAATACAAAATCTCCAACCTTCAACTCAACCCCCTTACGTTTTCTATCAGCGTAACTCTTCTGAGGGCTTTGTGCAGTCTTAATACGTTCCCGACTAATGTTCACCTTTTTCGTAGTCTCTCTCACCAACTCTAGCCCTAACAATGGCGCATCTCCTACCTCCATCCAACAAGCAGGTGATCGACATGGCCTCTCATACAAAGCATCAAAAGGTGCCATCCCGATACTGGAGTGATAGCTATTATTATAAGCAAACTCCACCAATGGCAAGTGTTCTTCCCAACTACCACCAAGATCGATGACACAAGCTCTCAACATATCCTCCAAGATCTGATTTACCCGCTCAGTTTGCCCATCTGTCGGAAGATGATAAGTCGTGCTCAAGTCTAACCTAGCACCCAAAGCATGCTGAAAACTCTCCCAAAACTCTGCCACAAACAATGGATCCCGATCCGAAACTATAGAAACTGGTGCGCCATGAAGTCGCACCGCCTCCCGAATATACAGCTGAGCCAGTTTATTCGCAGTTCGGTGAACACTGATAGGAATAAAATGAGCAAACTTGGTGAGTTGATCCACTATCACCTAAATAGATTCATTGTCTCACTTAGACCGCGACAATCCATCCACGAAGTCCATAGAGATGTACTCCCATTTCCAAGTAGGGTTCTCGAGAGGCTGCAAAAGTCCAAACAGTCGTTGGTGTTCTGCCTTAACCTGTTGGCACACATAACATTGAGAAACGTACTCTCCTATGTCTTTCTTCATACCTTCCCACCAAAACGTCCTCTTCAGGTCATGATACATCTTAGTCCCACCAGGGTGAATGGTATATCGGGACCTATGCGCATCATCCATAATCTCTTTCCTCAATTCAACAATGTTAGGTAAACACAACCTGCCCCTAAATCGCAATCCCCCGTCTGAGTCCACAGACCAATCAGTAGGACAATCATCGATCAAATCCACTACAAGGTCATCGAGCTTGCTGACGAGAAACCCATCTAAATTCTGCATCTGACGAACTTTACCCAGTAACGTTGGCTGCACGGTCAAACTACCAATGTATGCCTTCTCCGCACACTCTATTGGTTGAACATCATGCGTCGAAATTAACTCTAAGGACTCACATTCTTGAATCATCAAAGAAGCTATAATCCCGTGTTGTCGACTAAGTGCATCTGCCACCACATTTCCTTTTCCTGGGTGGTAAAGGATCTCGAAATCATAACTACTGACGAATTCAACCCACCTCTTTTGCCTCATGTTCAATTCTTTTTGAGAAAAAAGATATTTGAGGCTCTTGTGATCTGTGTACAACTCAAAGCGCTCCCCAAACAAGTAGTGTCGCTACACTTTCAACGCAAAAACAACTGCTGCCAACTCTAAGTCATGAGTAGGCTATCGTCTCTTATGAGGTTTTAATTGTCGAGAAGCATAAGATACAACCTTCTGATGCTGCATCAACACACATCCCAACCCAGTTCCACTCACATCAGTAAACACTACTAACCTTTTCCCTTGTACCGGTATAGTTAACACCAGAGCTGTAGTCAACCGCTGCTTTAACTCCTGGAAAGCTTTCTCACAATCATTTGTCCATACAAACTTCACATTCTTATAGGTCAACTTGGTCATGGGTACTGCAATAGTGGAAAACTTCTCTATAAATCTCCTGTAATAACCGGTTAGTCCTAAAAGAACTTCTCACATCTGTAGGGTTCGTGGGCTGCTTCCATTCTTTGACTGCAACAACTTTCTCAAAATCTATCGCTGTCCCTTGATTGGATACAACATGCCCCAAAAATCGAACTTCTTTCTCCCAAAAGTGACACTTACTAAACTTAGCGTATAACTGTTGCTCCCTCAAAGTCTGCAATACAATTTTCAAGTGTTCTCTGTTCCTTTTCATTCTTAGAATTCACCAGGATATCATCTATAAAAATAATCACAAACTTATCTAGATACGGTTGAAAAATTCTGTTCATCAAGTCCATGAAATAGGCAAGAGCATTGGTCAAACCAAAAGGCATTACAGGAAATTCGTACAACCCATACCGGGTCCGAAAGCCAGTAAGCGGTATACTTTCCTCTGACACACCCATCTGATGGTAACCCGTTCTGAGATCAAACTGAGAGAAAATGGCTGCCCCCTTCAATTGATCAAACAACTCATCAATTCTAGGTAACAGATACTTGTTCTTGATAGTCACCTTGTTTAGCTCTCTGTACTCTATACACATACGGAGGGTGCCATCTTTCTTGGAGATAAAGGTCGCAGGTGCTCCCCACGGGGAGTTACTTGAACGAATGAACCCTTTCTGAAGCATCTCTTCTAGCTGCTTTTTCATCTCTACAAGCTCCTTAGGCGCCATTCTGTATGCTGCCTTAGAAATCGGTGCAGTTCCTGGCACTAGGTCAATGCAAAATTCTACTAGCCGTCGGGGTAGAGGTCCAGGTATCTCTTGAAATACATCCTCAAACTCACGCACCACATCTACCTCACTAATATCCTGCTTAGGAATTTCTACCGAGCACAGAAAACTCGTCATTACCAACTCTTCTCCATCGCTAGAAGTGTGGGTAAGCCGTGGCATACCGGGAATATCTATATATACAGTCTTTCTAGCACAATCTAGAGTCACAAAATATTTTCGCAGCCAATCCATACCCAAAATAATTACAAATCCCTTAAACCCTAACACAATTAGGTCCGCATACAAGACTCTACCCGTAAAGTCAATCTCAAAATCTTTACACATCTCATAAAGAGTAACTGCCCCTTCCAAAAGGGTCTCAACGCAAATAGGTCTAGACAAGGAGATAGTTACAACGTGTTCTCTTTTTACAAACTGCCTAGATATGAAAGGATAAGAGGCACCCGTATCAAAAAGTACTCTAATGGGTTCTTTAAAAAAAAAAATTAAGGATACTTTCCAGCCATCACCTTCAAGTTAAACATACAAAAAGAATTCGTTCAAAAAATACTTAGAATAAACTCAACCACCAAACTAAACCAGCTAACCCATATTTCCACAATCTGAGGATCACCTAAACTCTCACAAGTCTAGGGTAACCTAGAGCTCTGATACCAAACTGTAATGCCCCAAAATTTAGACAATTAAATATTAAATTAGGACTAACCCCAATAATATTCCATCATCCAAATCTTAGGGGTGAAACAAAAAAACTAAACGCAAACCAAACCATCCATCATAAATTCATAACTAACCAATACCTCAACATCAAGGTAACAATAAATAGTCAAAACAACTTAAATAAAGTACGGTTACAAATCATGCCAAACTATTCCAATACTAAAGTCATTAAAAAAATAATAAATACATAAATTAGTATCAACCCTAAGCTCAAGAAAAAATAAAAGAACTCCAAACGACATGTCCTACGATCACAGTTATTTCTTGTCACCACCAAAGCCTCTACTAATCCTGCAAAGAAAGCTCGGCTGCGCTCAAACAGAACGCACCCGAGTTGTCAAGAGACAAAACGGGTCAGTATACAGGTATACTGGTATGAGTACAAGATTTAACACCCACGTGTCCTCCAGACACAAATAAAAATACATTTAATTCTTATTACGGGACAAGACAAGTAGTTCCAATCGCACCGAGACAAATGGATAGTTTCCCAAGATACGGTGACTTTTAGTTTCTTGTCCGTACACAACGAAATATAAATTGATTATAAAATAAACAAAATAGAAATAAAAATATGGTGGGTCAGCCCTGCATAACAAGTTAGTAAGACCCACCATCCTGCAAAAAAAATAAAGTTAGTATAATTTAATCATAAGTAACTTACTGAATAAGTATAAATAAAAATGTACCGTTTCATAGTTAACTAATTCGAATTGACCAAAACTCAAAGAACGAAAGTTGTACAGAATCAAATTTCTTAAAATACAACTTGAACGAATTTAACATAAAATGAACAGATTGAGAGAAAAACTTGATAGAAAAACCTAGACAGAATTCCATCGAAAAATCTGAAACTGAAAACGTACAAAAACTGCCCTAAGATGATTTTTTTCGGAAAAGTTTAAAACACGAAAAGTGTGCAGAATAATGTTTTACTTCAGTTTTCGCGAAACCAATAAAAATGAGCTCGTTTTGTGGGTTAAAACAGCCTATAAAATCTGCATTACCAAAATGAATCAAACCGACAATAACTAAGGTCATCCGATTATAAGTTTTAATCGATCTTTTTAATAAAAAGCTACAACACAAAAGTTGTCCAAAATCACGTATACATGCCTCTGCTCAAATTTCATAATTTATTGAGGTCGATTACTATTTTCCAAGATGTACAAATCAATAAACTCATAATTAAATTTTTGTGCCTTAACTCCACCACTTCGGCCCTCCCCTTCCGGCCTACACATATATCACATGTGCCTCCCGTATACCTAACACCGCTCCGAAGCCAAATTTGCACGGGGATATCGTCCTGAGTTTGACTCACACTCCCCGGATGATTAGCATATACGTACGCGCGCAAATCAAAGCACTCATCTACTCATGAGAACGAGGCAACAATATTTATATACACAACATCTCACACATGAGAATAAACATAACAATGCCAAGCCTAAGGCATTCAAATAAATCTCATAATCCTCACTTTTTTTTTTATACACCCTTTTTCACCATCACTCAAATAAAACAACAATCCTTGGAGTCATGGTGTAGTATAAGGAATTTATCTATAGGTTCTTAATTAATTTTAATTTCATATAACCATATTAATTTTAGTTTCATATAATCATGAGGGTTATTACAACCATAAAATAAATCCATATAAAAATCCTAAATTTGACATACACAACTAATCAAAATAATCAAAATCAATCAATCAACTAAAAACCCTAAACCTTACATATACAACTAAACAAAATAATTAAAATTAATCAATCATCTTTATATAAACACAAAATCGAACTAACATCAAATAAATAAAATAAAAATAAAAATAAAAACAATGAATTAAACCTAAATCAAGAAAAGTGAGTTTTGTACTCACAATATTATTTTAAAGATCTATGAATTATTTGAAGAACTAATAGAGCCACCAAAACAAAACTCTAACCCTAATGTTTTTTTTCCTCTCCCCTTTCTCTCCTTTCAGCCGTCTCTCTCTCTCTTTTTTTTTTCTTCTCTTCCCAAGGCTTTCTGCTGCGTCTCCCTTTTTTTCTTTCTTTCTTACTAAGCCTCTAATCATTTAACCTAATTGACTATATAACATAACACCCTTTTGTTTGTTTTTCTTTTGTTTTTTTTATTTTTTAATATTATATTAAAACTTAATCCTATTCTAACTTAATAAACTATTTTAATATATTATATTATATAATACAACATAATTATAATATATATAAATATAAATATAAGATTAAATATATATATATCATCTCTCTTTCTTTTTTTTTTTTATATAACAAACATAAATATTTAAAGATTTAGATTAATTATATATAATTAAATAACACATTAAGTTAATTAATCACCACATTTAATTCATTAAATATCACATTAAATTCTCATGTGACCACACAATTAATAAAGTCAAAAAATAAAATAAGATAATAATAATTATAATAATAAATAAATGACTTAAGAAAATTATGGTCGCTACAGGAATCGTCTTAATGCAATTTACTTGTATTTGATTGTTCATTCAATCATTTACATCATCATCATCATCATCATCTTCTTCTCTCTTTCTCTTTTTCTTGTTTGTATTGCTATTGTTTTTACTCCTAGGAAGTCTTTGAACTTTCAAGGAATAAAACCTCAATACAATTGCTTGATCATTGTATTTCTTGGTGAAATTTTAGTTAACGCTCTATTGATCTAATCCTAACAAAAAATTTACTAACAAATTCTAAGGAAGAATAATTCGAATTGGAGTTTAGAATAATTTATGTATTAAACCATCCAACATAAGAATTTAGGTAGTCAAGTTTTTCTCTAGATCAATTGAGATGACATACAAGCAAACAGAGTAACATTCTTTAATCTCATAGTAATAATGATGCACCACCATATGTAACATATAAACACTACAAGAAAGGTGGGCTTAAAAGACAGAAGCATTTGCGACGGAACACTTGCCGTCTTAAAAAGTGACTTTTTGCGATGGCACAACTTGCTGTCACGAAAAAGGCGAGTTTTTGTGACGGTATAACTTTCTGTCGTGAAAAATGTGAGTTTTTGCTATGGCACAACTTGCTGTTGCGAAAAATGTGAATTCTTACAACGGCACAATTTGTTGTCGTGGAAAAATAGAGTATTTGCGACGGCAGAAAATGCTATCACTAAAAAGGAGAGTATTTGCCACTGCAGAAATTGTCGTCGCAAAAAAAGGAGAGTATTTGCGACGATAGAGATTGTTGTCGCAAAAAAATAGAGTTTTTGCGACGGCACCAACTGCAGTCGCAAAAAAAAAAAAAAAGTGAGTTTTTTGCGACTGTAATAAGTACTGTTGCAAAAAAAAAAAGTAAATAAATATATATATATAGATATATTGTGGCTTTGAGACAGCTTCATATATATACAGTTACAAAATGGTTTGAATAAATGCAACGATATTTTTCTGTCACAAAATTTTTTTTAAAAAAAAAACGACGTCGCGTCTTACTCTTTTGATATAACATTTCTCTTTTCACCCATTTTTTCATCTTCCTGTCTCTCTGTCTCTCTCTCGCTTCTCTTTCTCTCTCTCACTCAGCACTCTTCTCTGTCTATCTGTCTCTCTCTCTCTCTCTCTCTCTGTGCCTGTCACTCATCTCTCTTCTTTCTATCTCTCTCGCTCATCTCTCTTCTCTCTCTATCTCTATCATCTCTCTTCTCTCTCTCGCTCATCTCTCTTCTCTCTATCTCTCACTCTGTCTCTCTTTCTTATCTCTCTTCTCTCTCTATCTCTCTCTTTTTCTATGTCTCTCTCTCGTTCATCTCTTTTCGCTCTCTTTTTGTCTATCTCTCGCTCATCTCTCTCTCTCTCTCTCTCTCTCTCTTCCCCCCACTGTGTTCGCTTTGCTCACTCTCTCCCTCACCTCTTCTCTATTTACCAAGTTCCCTCTCGATTTATCGATCCACTACAAGAAAATGCACATTTAGTGACCACTTTGTATCTCTTTCGCTCATCACTCTATCTCTCTCTCTCTCTCTCTCCCTTTCTATCTCTTTTCTCTATCTGTCTCTCACTCATCTCTCTCTCTCACCACCCATCTCCTCTACCACCTTTACCACTGCTGCAAATGCCATTCCACTACCACAACTACTGCCACTGTTGCCACTCCACCTGTACGACTACCATTACTACCATCGCCACCACTCCACTACCACCACTACCACCACTGCCACTACTATTACCATTACCTCTCCTCCACCACCGCCATTCCATCTCCTCTACCACTACCACAACTTCACCACTAATCTCCTTCGCCATCACCACCACCACCACCACCACCATCATCTCTTATCCACCAGTTTTGCCACTACTGTCGCTCCCTGTCCTCTACCACAAAAAATTAGTTCCTGATTTTTAGTAACCAAAAAAAAGGGCCACATAAAAATATTTTCATTAACTACAAAAAATTAACTTTATTTTAACGGAAAATATTTTTCATTAAAATATTACCCCTACTTCTACCAAGTAAAAAATAATAATAATTCTTTTTCATTAAAATAAAAATGAAACAAAAAAATTTTCAACCTTAGTAACTAAAAAAAAATGAAAAATAGTTCATTAACTACAAAAAAATATATATATATATATTAACAAAAAATAAAGTTTTTTTGGCGACGGCAACCCTCCGTCACAAAAAAAAAAAAAAAAAAAAAAAAAAAAAACAGAGCTAAACAGCGCCGTTTTGTTGTGTAAATATTTATTTGTAATGAAAAAAGAAAAAAAAAAAGAAAAACCAAAATCTGAGGCTTAGCTCTTTTTTTTTTTTTCCTTTCCATTCTTGCTCAGTTTTCCCCCTCAACCAAAAAGCCTCAATCTCTTGAACCAAAATCCTCAATCTCAAAAACCAAAAATACCCTTCAACAAAAAAATCCCTAATCTCTTCTGACAGCTCTCTCTCTCTCTCTCTCTCTCTCTCAACAATGAGCGGCGATAGACAACAGCGAGCAGCAAACGACGGCATCGAGCAACGTGCGACAGGGACGAGTGAGCGACGACGGTGCAAGCAGCAAACGACGGCGGCGAGCGAGCGATTTAACTGAAAGTTGGACTCTAGAATCATCAGCTAGCTTGTAAGTTTTTTAATCCAAGCAAGTTTCCAGGCAGCTCAAACTATAATGGGTTAGAATCAATCATTCCCTACCACCACCAAATAAAATAATAACTAAAAAATAAAAATAAAAAAACTAAACATTTATGATGAACACATAGAATGGTCCCCTAGTCTAGTTCATACCCTCCCCCTTGCCTTAACGTAAAGTCTCTGAAAAAATCGTAGGTTTACATGTTTCTGATGTAAAATTTCATGTTGCCTTTAGCAAAGGGTTCAATTCTTGAGCAGCTCTTAGTAGATGGTGAACTAAATAAAGCTTACATATTGGGATCCTCCGCATCAAATTCTATAATTTGATGCTCAATTAATAAAAGGTGCATTTTATGATTGTTATTTATTTATTTATTTTAAATTGGTTTTCATCTTATCAAAATTTTAATTTTCTTTGTTTCTTGTCTAGGTTTAGGGGATTAGTGTCACCACTGGAAACAATGTGCCTACTTTACCTCAGGAAAAGGTTTGTCCATATCCAAAGATGAAGAGCTTCACTTACATGCTATCCATACTGATATCAGCATCTCATATGAATTTGAGACTCAAGCCTGGGGAACAGAGATTAAGCAGTATGATGAATTTGCTCGAGACAATCAGCTCATTCTATCACCAGAAAGAGTTGCAATTTATTGAGATAACAATTGGAGATATTCCTTGTTAGAAGTTGTCAAAAAGGCTGTAAGATCTCTCTCTCTCTCTCTCTCTCTCTCATACACACACACACACAGATATGCATTAATACCATCAAACTTAATAGTTCTCAATATAATCTGCGCAAACAACCCCCTCCCCCCCCCCCCCAAAAAAAAGGGATAAAAATCTCAATTAAGATTAAAAAAAAAAATTGAATTCTACAATGGTTCCCCCCCCCCCCCAAAAAAAAAAATCATGCAGAAATTTTCTGCTGTTGGAGCTGTGAACAGTGAATAGAATTACTTCCATTTTTTTTCATCTAATTCTCTACTATCAAATTACTAATGATGAATGAATATGGTTCATGATACATTCTGATTTCACCTTTGAAGATAATTTTCACCCCATGCTTGCATACATGTATATTCTCTCATCTGTCTAATTTTTCTTCTCTGGTACTGATGTATGTGGATATCAAGGGTAAAATTACTACATTCATCTTTCTACTTTCATACATACTATACTTTAGAAAGTGTTTGTTAAGATTTTGTAGAAAGGCCTCTCTCTGAGTTTACAACACTTCCAATCAAATAGAAAGCCACAAGGGCACACCATATCTAAAGATATTGAGAACCTGTTAAAATCCCTAAACTAGCTAACATCTATCAATAATTCTTATATTTCTAACTTATGTGTGGCTTCTAGGTGCTCAGATTGGTCTAATAACTGGCTCTTGGAAAGTAGAAACTCTCTATCGATGTACATCTTTTATCATATATACTGAATCTGAGATTGTTACTGGATTCCTTATGAATACAATACTCCATTGTTTATACCGCATTACTTTTTCATTTTTTGTCATCCATGGATCATTAAATTTAGTTGGTTTGCTTGCAGTTGCAGGGAAAAATTTCCCCATTATGCCTTGTTGCAGATGATAGTGTTTTCTTAACAATTGCCATTGCTCATCTCTCCAAAACATCACATGTAATCTCATTGTTTCCGGTGCTTCGAGAAAAGGGTGCCAAATATTTGCAAGCAGTTGCCGTTGCAAATGGTTACTCAATGGATCGAGTTGAAGTTCTTGAGAAAAGGAAAAATAACTTGACCATGCATGTTACTCTTCAGAAAAAGGTCATTTCCTCCACTTCAGCTTGTTTGTCAAGTCTGATGTTTATACTTCTAGTTTTTATGAAGTTTCCCTCCAAAATGTTACAGTGTTTGTCTTCTAGTCAAACATGATGTGAATTGCCAAATTATCAATAGTTGATTTCATCATTTTCTTTGTTTATTTTAAGTAACTTTTATTACTATAAGCTACTATAGACCAATTATGAAATTGAATGTAAACACTGGGTATTTAACTTTCTATCTGCAGGTTGAGCTCTTGGTTCGTGAATCGTTTTATTATGGAAATGATAGCATGCTTCCATTGTATGATATGTCTTGATTTGAGCATCAAATAGTGTGTCTGAACTAGGAAATATTGCATTCAGTTTTGTCTCAGATTGAAATGCTTCGTTTTGTAAGAATATCACTCACAATGATCATTCTGGATGTATTAATGAACTTGGCATGCACGACCGCCTAGGCATAAGAGACTTGTGGGAGAAGACTGGACTTGAATCGGGTTCCCGATTTGGGAGTTAGAGCTGAATTTCGGTCTCGGCAAACTAATTCCTTAGGAAACTTAGAATTTGAGGGGTTGACGCCCCAAAATCACCAAACGGCGTCGGATTAGCACGAAACTTGACACACACGACCGCCTAGGCATAAGAGACTTGTGGGAGAAGACGGGACTTGAATCGGGTTCCCGATTTGGGAGTTAGAGCTGAATTTCGGTCTCGGCAAACTAATTCCTTAGGAAACTTAGAATTTGAGGGGTTGACGCCCCAAAATCACCAAACGGCGTCGAATTAGCACGAAACTTGATACACACGACCGCCCAGGCATAAGAGACCTGTGGGAGGAGATGGGACTTGAATCGAGTTCCCAGTTTGGGAGTTAGAGCCAGATTTTGGTCTCGGCAAACTACTTCCTTAAAAAACTTAGAATTCGATGTATTGGCACCCCAAAATCAGCAAATAGCGTTGGATTAGCACCAAACTTGGCACACACGACCGCCTTGGCACGAGAGACTTCTGAGAGAAGACGAGACTTAAATCGGGTTCCCGGTTTGGGAGTTAGAGCCGAATTTCGGTGTAGGCAAACTAGTTTCTTAAGAAACTTAGAATTCGACGCCTCAAAATCACCAAACGACGTCATATTAGCACAAACTTTGGCACACACGACCACCTAGGCACGAGAGATTTTTGGGAGAATACGGGACTCAAATCGGGTTCCCGGTTTGGGAGTTAAAGCTGAATTTCAGTCTAGGCAAATTAGTTTCTTAAGAAACTTAGAATTCGAGGTGTTGATGCCTCAAAATCACCAAACGACGTCGAATTAGCACGAAATTTGGCACACATGACCACCTAGGCACGAGAGACTTGTGGGAGAAGATGAGACCCGACTCAGGTTCCCGGTTTGGGAGTTAGATCCAGATTTCGGTCTAGGCAAACTAGTTTCTTAAGAAACTTAAAATTCGAGGTGTTGACGCCCCAAAATCACTAAACGACATCGAATTAGCAGGAAATTTGGCATACATGACCGCCTAAGCACGAGAGACTTATGGGAGAAGACGAGACTCAAATCGGGTTCTCGATTTGGGAGTTAGAGCTGGATTTCGGTCTAGGCAAACTAGTTTCTTAAGAAACTTAGAATTCAAGGTGTTGACACCCCCAAAATCACCAAACGGCATCAGATTATCACGAAACTTGGCACACATGACCGCCTTGGCACAAGAGACTTGTGGGAGAAGATGGAACTAGAATCAGGTTCCCGGTTTGGGAGTTAGAGCCGGATTTCAGTCTAGGCAAAATTGTTTACTTAATTATCTTTGTAATTGTATAGTAGTTAAATTTTTAAGTTTTTTTTTTTTTGCAATTAACATATTAACACATAATTATTTTTATTTTTTGTTTTCAGATATTTCCCGAGTAGGAGTTTGCTTCTTGTGGAATGCATGCCTGTGAAGAATGCGACTAACTTTTGCTTTTGTTACTCACAGAGAATGATGAGGAAAACTTTTGTTTTTTATTTATGTTATTTTGAATTGTGAACAATATTATGTTTTTAAACATTATATATGTATTATGGAACATTATGAAGTGGGGTAATTTTGTTGATGTGTAGTTATGAATGTAAGAATATTTTTATTATGGAGAAATTGTTATCTCTATACATAAATTTTTATATTATTATGCAATTATTGGTTTTATTTTTCATTTTTTTCACTTAATACAGGTAATTTTAATATTTTTAATAATTTTATTAGCGGTCTTTTTTTTTTTTTTTTTTGACGACACCAGACCATTGCAAAAAAACATTAGAACTAAATCTATTTTTTTGGCGACTAAGCACATGCCATCGCAAAAGAAATTGGTGACAGAGGTCATGTTGTCGCAACAAAAAAAAAACATTTCGCGACGGCATTTTTTTTGCCGTCTCAAATAAAATTTTTAGCGACTGTACAAAATTGCCATTGCAAAAGGTCTCAATTTTTAACATATTATAGGCGATAGTAAAATGCCGTTGCAAAATGTCACATTTGCTGTCGCAAAAAAAATGTGACGGCACCATGCCGTCGCTAAAACGTTTCAACAACGCCCTCTGTCGTGACCCCCCCATTGCCGTCGCTAAAAGTCATTTGCCGTAGCTAAAAGTTTCTTGAGACGGCATTCGGAGTATCATGGACGGCATTTTGCCATCGCAAAAAACTGAAATTTTTGTAGTGAAATAAATTGTGCTATTAAAAAGTCACAAAAAGTAACTATTCCAAAGAGAATTAGTTAGGCCTATCACCCAATTAAAAAACATCAACCATTTTTCTCCTCTTTCACAAAATAAGAATTTGTAAACACACACAATTTAGTTTACTCCCACATGTTCCAAACCTTCAAACCTTCCCAAAATCATCAATTCCCAAATGGTGTATATCATTACCACTTAAATGGAACAATATATATGACTTCTATGTAACTCTTTAGGTACAAAAACATGTAAGGCTAATCAACCAAGAAGTAAATGTAATTTAAGTACTAATATAACTCCTCTATAAAACAAATGATTAATCCATTAAAATCAAAATTAAAATCATATGGCTAATTTGTTTTTTGATTTATAATACAAGAGTTACACTCAATCATTTATCATATATAATGAGCGGATGAACACAAATGGTCAAATAATGGCAATTCAAACTCCATGCTATGTATTAAATAATATCATAATCAAAACATCTAACACTCACAATTGAATTGTAATTAATTTGTTGCAACACCATTCAGTTCATAGCGGTCAAGTAATAAATATAACAATTAGTTAAAATATTTTGATTGAATTAAAATTCCCAATAGACAAATGTGGAATACTAAATAGTAAATGTATTTAGAGAATTATTTGTTGAAAATAAGCTTGCTAAATGGTAGGTAGGTGGCCAAACCAGCCACCATGTTTGAAGATTGCAGCAACCATGTTGAACACATGTTTCTTCAATGATCAACAATGGCTGCCAAAATTGTTGGCTTTCACACTATGGTTTCACATTGTATTGTTATTGTCTAGGCTATCTATAAATAGCCATTGTATTATGAGAGTTAAGTATGTGGGAGAAAAGAAAAGAAAAGAAAAGAGAGTGCTGTGTAATTTTTCAGAAATTTTCAGAATATATTTCAGTGAGTTTATTTTCAGTTTGGTTCGTTTTTAAGCCTCTCTTTGTAAATCACCAATAGTGGTTTACACCCCACTCCCACCAACAGTGGTATCAGAGCCCGAAGTTAGCTTGAATTTGCAGAAATTCTGCAAATTTGCAAAACAAAGTGTGTTCTGCGAAAATTGCCCAGAAATCAAAGTTGTCAAAATTCATTTTTGATCACATCAGATTGAAGCTCTCGACGAGACGAGCACAACTGTGAAAACCACGTCGAAAACCGAGCCCTACAGCGCCCGCACGCGCTCCACGCGCCTCCCTGACGCCGTCGCCACGCGCCGACACGCGCCCCACGCATCCTCTTCGCCCGAATTGCAGGGTTTGACCCGAGATCCGATCCGTCGATCCATATCTGGATCCAGGCACTGACGTCATCAACGACGTCATCTGCTGACGTCATACAAGCCGAGCCTCGAGCCGCCAAGTCTAGCCGCTAAGCCGAGCCTCGAGCCGCCAAGCCGAGCCGTCAAGCCGACAAGCCGAGCCTCCAGCGAGCCGTTTGACCGAGCCAAGCCGCCGTTGACCCGAGCCAGTCCAAGCCGTTGACCGTAGCCGTTGACTGAGCCGCACGGAAATTAATCCAGTGTGCCGCGGCTAAGCTGCAGCCTCAGATCTGAGCCGTTCAACTTGTTTTGGCCTGATCTGAGTCATTCAGAGTCTGTTTCGGGTGATCCAATAGTGGTTTCCAACTATTTGGAATATTCCGGACACATCTGTACGGTCAGAATTTGCAAATTCCATTCTGAAAATTTGCAGATTGTTAAAGACAACCAATGGCCAACACAAACAATTTCTTTCAGCCCCAGTTTCCAAAACTCAGCAAGGAGAACTATGAAAATTGGAGTATTCAAATGCAAGTTCTACTAGCCTCACAAGATTTGTGGGAGTTAGTGGATCGAGGATATGACGAGCCAGCTACTCTCGCAGATGAAGGAACTTTAAATGATACTCAGAAGACGGCGTTAAAAGATTCAAGGAGGAGAGATAAAAAGGCCTTGTATCTACTCTATCAAGGCATTGATGAGTCAAGTTTTGAGAAGATTTCAGCAGCAACAACCTCTAAAGAGGCATGGAGTATTCTTCGCAATTCACACCGTGGAATTGAGAAGACGATCAGAGTTCGACTACAGGTGTTACGTGGCGAATTCGAGATGCTGCACATGAATGAGAATTCATTTCTGAGTACTTTAACAGAACATTGACCATTGTTAATCAGATGAGAAGATATGGAGAGAAGATGGAATCTCTTCAAGTGATAGAGAAGATTCTCCGATCACTCAGTCCCAAGTTCGAGCATGTGGTTGTAGCAATAGAAGAGTCCAAGGATCTCAATGCCATGACCACCGATGAGTTGATGGGCACACTTGAGATTCATGAACAAAGGATCAACAAGAAGACTTCCTCAAGTTCTCTAGAGCAAGCTCTTCAATCAAAGTTGTCTTTCAGAGAAGACAGAAACGAGCAAGGGGGGACATCACAAAGAAGCCGAAAAAGAGGCCGTGGTTACAATAACCAAAGTTCTGGTTTTCGAGGAAGAGGCGGAAGAAGTCCAGCCAGAGGAGGAAGAAGTCAACCACACTTTGCTCCAAGAGGAAGAGCAAGCGGTAGAGGAGGTGGTTACAACAACCGACCAGGTTTTGACAAAAGGAATGTTCAGTGTTACCATGCCACAAGTTCGGGCATTACAGCAATGAATGCCGAAGTAGAGCAACAACAGAAGCCGGCGAGCAAGCAAATTTTGCCGAGGAAACAAACAAAGTTGGACCTACAGTCCTGTTTGTTCACCATGGAGACACTGAAAACCAAAACATGTTTGGTATCTAGATTCGGGAGCCAGTAACCACATGTGTGGTAAAAGAGAGTTTCGTTGAGCTTGACGAGACTGTACAAGCACAAGTCTCATTTGGTGATTCTTCAAAGACTCCAGTGAAAGGAAGAGGTAATATTCTGATCAAGCTCAAGAATGGAGATCATGATTACATCTCCAATGTTTATTATGTTCCTGCCATGAAGAACAACATTTTGAGTATGGGACAACTCCTAGAGAAAGGATACGACATCAGCATGAAAGATTGTCATCTTACCATCAAAGACAATCATGGTAATTTGATCGCTCGAGTGAGAATGTCCAAGAATCGCATTGAACATCCAACATGATGCTGCAAAGTGTTTAAATGCCATCATCAAAGACAAAGACTGGCTATGGCATTTGAGGTTTGGACATCTCAACTTTGGAAGCTTGAAGCTGTTGTCAAACAAGAATATGGTGAAAGGGCTCCCTCATATTGCACATACTAATGAAGTCTGTGAAAGCTGCATTCTTGGCAAACATCACAGAACTAGCTTTGCCAAAGAAGTGAAGTGGAGAGCAACAAAGCCGCTGGAGCTAGTGCACACTGATGTGTGTGGTCCATTGAAGCCGATGTCAAATGGACAGAATAGATATTTTCTCACCTTCATTGATGATTATAGCCAAAAGACATGGGTGTACTTTCTTAAAAGAAAGTCAGAGGTGTTCAGCATCTTCAAAGAATTCAAAGTTTTTGTAGAAAAGCAAAGCGGCTACTACATCAAGACATTGCGATCAGATCAAGGTGGAGAATATACATCAGATGCTTTTGAGAAGTATTGCAAAGAGCAGGGAATCAAGCATCAAACAACACCATCCTATACGCCACAGCTGAATGGTGTTGCTGAAAGGAAGAATCGCACAATCTTAGATATGGCAAGAAGCATGTTGAAAGGAAAGGGACTGCCCAAGCAATTTTGGGCTGAAGCCGTATCATGTGCTGTGTATCTACTAAATAGATGCCCAACCAGGAGTCTTCATTCTATGACTCCAGAAGAAGCTTGGAGTTCACATAAGCCAAGCGTCAATCATCTCAGAATATTTGGGTGTGTTGCATACACCAAGATTCCAGAAGCAAGAAGAACCAAGCTCGATGATAAGAGAGAAAAATGTATCCTTGTCGGATATGGAGATAGAACAATGGGATACAAGTTGTATAATCCCATTACCAAAAAGGTGATCATGAGTCGAGATGTGATATTTGAAGAAGAAGAAGCTTGGAACTGGAATCAAGATGAAGTTGTCAAAGATGCAGAACTCATTCTTGAAGATGAAACACCAAAAGCTCCTGTTGAACTCACAAGAGAAGTTCAAGATGAGCCACAAACTCCTCCACATAGAATTCCTGCACCTAGATCGCCAATTCCTCACAGAAGTGCTGCATCATCATCATCATCAGCATCATCAGATGATAGTTTTTTCAAACAACCAAGACCAATGAGAAATTTGCAGGAGATATATGAAGCTACAGAAGAAGCAAATCTGAATCTGTACTGCCTACTCGCAGATAGTGATCCACTTACCTTCTCAGAAGCCATCCAGGAAGATAAATGGAAGAAAGCAATGGATGAAGAAATTCATGCCATTGAGAAAAATGACACATGGAAGCTTACCAGTCTACCAGAGGGGCACAAACCCATTGTAGTGAAATGGGTATACAAGACAAAGAGGAATGCACAAGGCGAAGTGCAACGCTACAAGGCAAGGTTAGTAGCAAAAGGTTACAAGCAAAGAGCTGGCATTGACTATGGAGAGGTGTTTGCTCCAGTTGCCCGATTGGAGACTATCAGGCTAATGATTTCTTTGGCTGCCCAGCACAAGTGGCAGATTTATCAACTTGATGTGAAATCTGCATTTCTTAATGGTTTCCTTGAAGAAGAAATCTATATTGAACAACCTTCGGGGTATGTTCAGAATAGGCATGAAGACAAAGTGTACAAATTGAAGAAAGCACTTTATGGATTGAAGCAAGCTCCGCGTGCATGGAATACTAGAATTGATCAGTATTTTCATGACAATGGTTTTGAAAAATGTCCATATGAGCACGCACTATATTTGAAGAAGGAAGCTGATGGAAGCATGTTGCTTGCTTGTCTTTATGTTGATGATCTAATCTTCACCGGAAACAATCCAGCCATGTTCAAAGACTTTAAAAGAAGCATGGTCCAAGAATTTGAAATGACAGATATTGGATTGATGGCTCATTTTCTAGGCATTGAAGTGGCACAAAAAAAATGGGATTTTTATTTCCCAAAGTGGTTATGCCAAGGAAATTCTCAAGAGATATGGAATGGAAATTGCAATCCAGTGAACACTCCTGTAGACAGTGGAGTGGAGCTCAGAAAAGGTACGAAGACAGGTGATGTGGATCCAACTTATTTCAAGAGCCTAGTTGGAAGTCTTCGCTATCTTACTTGCACCAGGCCAGACATACTCTATGGAGTAGGACTGATCAGCAGATATATGGAAACACCGGATCAGTCACACCTTTATGCAGCAAAGAGGATTCTTCGCTACATCAAAGGTACAGTCGATGATGGTTTATTCAATAAACCAACTGATAATTTCAGTCTTGTTGGCTACTCAGATAGCGACTGGGGACGTGACTTGGATGAACGGAAAAGTACTACGGGTTTACTTTCTTTATGGGAGATACAGCCTTCACATGGTCATCCAAGAAGCAAGCCATTGTGACATTATCGACTTGCGAAGCTGAGTATGTTGCAGCCAACTCAGCTGTGTGTCATGCAATATGGTTACGGAACATGCTGAAGCATTTGGGATTTCCACAAGAAAAACCCACTGAGATCTATGTTGATAATCGCTCAGCAATTGCATTGGCAAAGAACCCAGTTTATCATGAAAGAAGTAAGCATATTGACACCCGCTATCATTTCATCCGAGAGCATGTGAAAAATAAAGAGGTGGAATTGTTGCCTTGCAAATCCCAAGATCAACTTGCAGATATTTTCACGAAGCCGTTGAAAAATGATCTATTCAACAGAATGAAGATAATGCTCGGAATGAAGCAGCATGGAGAATCAAGCTTAAGGGGGGATGTTGAAAATAAGCTTGCTATGTAGTGGTAGGTGGCCAAACCAGCCACCATGTTTGAAGATTGCAAGCAACCATGTTGAACACATGTTCTTCAATGATCAAATGGCTGCCAAAATTGTTGGCTTTCACACTATGGTTTCACATTGTATTGTTGTTGTCTAGGCTATCTATAAATAGCCATGTATTATGAGAGTTAAGTATGTGGGAGAAAAGAAAAGAAAAGAAAAGAGAGTGCTGTGTAATTTTTCAGAAATTTTCAGAATATATTTCAGTGAGTTTATTTTCAGTTTGGTTCGTTTTTAAGTTTTTCTTTGTAAATCACCAACAGTGGTTTACACCCCACTTCCACCAACATTATTCAACCAAAACATTTTTCCAGAAAATTAATCTATCCAAAATTAGCTTTTCTGTACAGCAAAACTAAATGCATAACCTTTATCCTCCTGATAACTAAAACTATTATATATAGATTTCTTATTCTAAAATGCCACATTTTTCCAAAAAATTAGTCTATCCAAAATTAGTTTTTCTATACAGCTAAACTAAATGCATAACCTTTATCCTCCTAATAACTAAAACTATTAGATATAGATTTCTTATTCTAAACTGCCATTCAAGTATATTTAAGCATACATTACATATTTTCTAATTACTCACGTATAATGTTAATCAAATTTATTACTTGAGGATGCTAGCAAATGATAGGATATGCATTTTAGTGTCAACCTAGTTTGGATGATCTTGTTCATTGTGATGCCTTTCGCACTTGCCTTCCTTTATTGATGTAATCGTTCTTATACTTTGTACTTTGTTTTTCGTCAATAAAGTCTTCTTTTTTGTTTTTGTTTTTTTTTTTTGTTGCTAATCAAAAAATATATATATAGATTTCTTATTTTAAAATGCCACTCAAGTCTATTTAAGCATACATTACATATTTTATAATCACTCACATACAATGCTAATCAAATGTATTGCTATTACATCAAGTAGACTAATATAACAAATGAAAACCAAAACATGAGAGGTTCACTGACATGCAAAATTCAACTTGGACATTTAAAGATCATCAACAAGTACCGTGCAAACATGGAGTTACAGAGAAGATAATCTGACAATGAATTGCCAGCATACCATTGACATTTAAATGTTCAATTAGAATATGACAATAATTTTTGGTAACATAAAAACGATTACAATTTTCCAGAAGAATGATCAAGAAAACCGACACTATATGTATGTTTTATTTTATCATTTTTAAACCAAGAAAACATTAATTATTTGGTGAAACAATCTGCCAAACAATATATTAAACAAAATCAAATAACACATTGCTAGATCTACTAAAATTTAGAAAGAAAAGCAGTTTTAGATTGTTAGTCTAGCAATATAATAAACAAGATAATTAGTATGAATTATATAATATCAATATAATAAACAAGATAATTAGTATTAATTATACAATATCAATATAATAAATAAGATAATTAGTATGAATTACATAATATCAATGACAATAAACAATAATATATAGACAAAATTAAGTGTAATGAAACAGAACTATGAGACTTTGAGAGTCGCGTTATCACTGTCCTAAAACTATTTTTTCCTCCCTTTGTGAAGGTACAACCGGAGTGAAATAGTTTCAAGATAAAATTTATGTTGCTCATAGCATCCCTCATCTAGTGTTCACGACCAACACGAAGCTTGAACCATGTCACAAACCGGAGTTGTTCAAAATACAATATAAAATATATAAAACTCTCATAAAACATTTCGGGCTTGTTTGGTTTGAATTTGGGAAATGAGTTTTAGAAAAAAAATTTCAAAAATTTGTTTGGTTTGAGATTTTTTTCAAAAAATTTCTAAAATCACTTTCTCTCTCTTACACATCAATCAATCACTTTTTCTCTCTCCTCTCTCATTCTCAATCACTTTTTCTCTCACACACATCTACTCAATTCTCCCAAAATATCAAATCATTCCAAACTCCCAAAAAAAATTTGTCTCTCAAAATATACAACCAAACAAACAAAAAACATTTCTAAAACAACTCTCCCAAATTTTTTTCAAAAATAACTCTCCCAAAAACAAACCAAACAAACCCTTCAACTCTCAAATCATCTTTTCAATCTCTTCTTGTGTCTTATGCACCTTCCAACTCATCGAAAAACCATATACTTATATAGCACTCTTTTTTTTTTTTTTTTTGGATCGGTAAAGAAGAGATTTTATTGATGAAAAACACATACAAAATATGATAAATTACATCAATAAAGAAGAATTTAGAGCTAGTTTAAATTCCAACCTCTTAATTGATGAGAGACCAACAAAGAAACAACAATGATTCATCCCACTAAAAATACCACCACTAATAGCACTAATGCATTAAAAAAATAAAATAAAATAAAAAATACAACTCCAAGATCAAAACATCACATCATTTCTGACGAGACCCACTACCACCTAATTAGTGGGAGCACTAATTAATGCTCCCAAACATTTTTCAACAAAGAAAACCAGCAAGCATTCCACTGCAGAGATACAATCTGCACAACTCTGAAGCAGTAAGAAACCAGGACAAGACATCAGCAAGAAGACAAAATAGCCAGGAACCAATGAGATTAAACTCAGCAAAACCCAACACAACATCAAAAACCAGCAAAAACCAACAACTACCAGCATGCACCCTCCCATTCGTAGCAAAAAAAAACTCTCAGATTAAATTTAACAATAAAAATTTAACAATAAAAACTCTTAGTAACCTATATAATAAAAATTTAACAAAATCACTATTTAACATTATATTAAATAAAAAATAATGAGATATAAAACCTTTTATAACTCATAATTTATTGAATTTATTAAATCAATAAATTATTTTATTTTTATTAAAAATATCCCAACATGGACCACATCAGAGTCAAAGGGGTAACTTTTCAAATCGAACAATCAAATTTCTTAAACTTAAATCGAGCCCACCAATTAAGCAACCCCTCTATTGACCCGGGCACCACCCACTGGACCACACCAATTTAACCAGTTGGCCCAAACCTTCCAAACTGATGAGCACAACAACATCACATGAACAATTGATTCCACTTCTGAATTACAGAAAATACAATTGATACTAGTCTTTTTTCAAACGACATCTAAGAATTTTAAAAAAAAAAAATTTATAAATAAGCAGCTGTTTAGACTCTCTCATTCCAAGCCAACCATCCAAAGAATTGAGTTTCAGAAAGAGAAATGTTAAACCATAAGAGGAATGGAACATCAGATATACAATGTTGCTTATAATGTGGGGAGTGATTTTGCTATAAAAAATTATTGGTTCGTCTTAAGAGTACCACCAGGCCACCAATCACAAAATCCTATGATCCCTTACATCTTTTAATTACATGACACAAAATGTTAAATTTTATTCCCTTCACCAATCGGAACACACATGTGGCATACAGTACCTACGACCAACCAACAACTTCTCTTTTGTTACTGTCATTAAAGCTCCGGTCACTTCCAATCGCTTATTGGCCTAATGAAAACGTGAAAACGTGACATATGTTTCTTGAATACTGTAAAAATAATGGAGAGATAGCGTTATCTTACCTTTTTATTTTCTATCCTCTCTCCTCATTTACTATTCCACTCTTGAATACTGGAGCACTCTTCTCTCTTTCTCTTATTTATTTTTTATTCTCTTTCTACTTCTTCCCTCTATCTCCTCTCTCCCTTAATTTTTTATAAAGTCAGCCATCGGAACAAGATCTTACAGCGGACCCATCATGGATCAATTTTGTAGCACTGTTTCTAATTGAACAGCAAAGCGATGTTTCTTTCAAATTTAGAGTTACAAACATACTATGTCAATCATGGGAAGAAATTATTTTGTTTTTCTCAAGTTCTCTCTTTTTCATTTTTTTTTTTCTTTTTCGTTGTAATAAATAATGATTTTGTTTGTAATTTTTTTTTTTTTTGATAAATTAATCTTGAGATTAAAGATTATGATAAAATTATTATTCTATTTTAATTATAATTTGTTTTCACAATAATTATTATATTATATTTTTAAGCAATTTCATATAATTTTCTTTTCCTTTTTTTTTTATCAATAAAGAAAGAATTTTATTGATAATAAGAGAGAAAAGAATGACTTGACTAAATTGCATCATAGCTCAAGAATACATCCCAACTAGGTTGGCACCTATAATTGAACCCAATCATATGCAAGCCAAGGCCAATACAAAAGGTTGATGAGATCTCAACCAAATCTGGAAATGAAGAAAATAAAAACAACAGAGATCGACATCCAGTCGAAATCTACAATTTATGGCCCTTCAATCCAACCAGACAATGCATGAAATCATGGATTGTGTAATTAGGCAAATGACTAGAAAACTTCACCCATGTGGCCACTTTGATCTTGATGCTATCCACAATATTTTCCCAAACAGGAACTTTAGAGTTGAATACCATGTCATTTCTTGCAATCCATAAACTCCTAAGCATAGCCAATGGAATGGCTTCCTAGATGAGCTTACCCAAGTTATTGAATTTTTTACCATACCGCAATAAGAACAAGTCTTGTATGGAGCTAGGAGGACCCACTGGGAGCCCCACCAACAAAAAATTTCAGCCCAAACCTTCCAAGCAAAATTACAATGCAAGAGCAAGTGTAATGCAGATTCGTTACCAATACTACAGAATGCACAGTGATTGATTGCGGGGATAATGAACCTACGAGCAAGGAGATTTGAAAAGGCAATCTGATTCCATAGGCTTTAATTTTGGGAGGTGCTACTAATTTCCATACCTTCATAATTTGAAAAGGGGTTAAACGAAGAGAATTTTCAAATATTTCATAAAGAGATTTAACAGTAAAGGAGCCGGATGGGATAGGAGCCCATAGCAGATGATCCACACAATTATTATTAACGCTGAGAGGTTGCAGCAATCTACTGATTAGCTCAAGATGCAAATCATCTTTCCATGCTGTCAAAGTTCTCCTGTACGTGATATTCCAATGAGTTTGATTATCCGCAGACTGATACAAATACTGATGGACGAATGAATCTTTGCTTGTTGCTAGAGAGTAAAGTCTAGGATAAAGGTTGGACAAAGGAGTACAGGAGACCCATGCATCCAACCAAAATTTAATTCTTTTACCATCGCCTAGCTTGAACTGAATGTTTTCCAAAAATAATGCAATTGCTCTAGACCCATACCTTTCCATAGATGAGATACTTTTCCACACTGCAGATGAATATCTGAAGCTTGAGCCATTTGGTAACCAACAATCTTCATTCACATTATTTTTGGCACATAGAACTTTCCTCCACAAGGAACTTTTTTCAGTGGCAAATTCTCCACCACCATTTGCATAGTAGAGTGTCATTACCTTCCTTAGTCTTTCTGAAGCCCAAACCTCCAAAGTGTTTGCTAACTGAGCATGCCTCCCAGTTGAGAAGATGCAATTTCCTTTTGTCATCACTATCCCCCCATAAAAAGGATCTCTGATATTTATCAATTAAGTTTCCCACTTGGGTAGGGATTTTGAAAAGGGACATATAATAGATTGGAAGAGAAGAAAGTATAGATTTAATCAAAGTAATTTGTCCTCCAAGAGAAAGATACCTCCTCTTCCATGAGGCTAGTCTTTTCTTCACTTTGTTTATGATAGGCTCCCAAGTAGACACTTTTTTTGGGTTGGCCCCAAGAGGCATTCCAAGATAATTGATTGGTAGCGAACTCGCCCTGCAATTGAAGAATTCAGCTACTTGAGTGGTGAAATCCCTGTTTATCCCAACTCCACAAATTACAGACTTTTGGTAATTAATCTTCAGTCTGGAAATCAACTCAAAGCAACTGAGAATTCTTTTTAAATTTATTATCTCATCCCAATCTAGATTGCAGAACATAAGGGTATCATCTGCGAATTACAGATGTGATAGGTTCAACCCTGAGCCACCAATGTCCACTCCCTTCATAAGATTGAGGTTTTTGGCCCTTTGGATGAAAATATTTAGCCCTTCTACCACAAGATTAAAGAGAAAGAGGGAGAGAGGGTCACCTTGCCTTAAACCTCTCTGAGGAGGAAATTCTTGAGAAGGGGATCCATTCACCAATACATAAATATGAGGGGAAGAAACATATTCTTTAATCCATGAGATCCATTTTTCACCAAAACTGAATTTATGAAGAATATGAAAAAGAAAGTTCCAATTGACACTGTCGAAAACCTTTTGAAAATCCAATTTAAGAAGAAGTCCTCCTGAAGAATTGGCTTCCACAAATCAACAACTTCATTGGCAATGAGAATACCATCCAATATTTGCCTCCCTTTTACAAAAGCTGATTGAGTTTCATCTGTCAGTTTTGGCATAACAAATTTCAATCTTCTTGATAAAACCTTAGCTACAACCTTATAAATACAGCCTATCAAACTGATGGGTCTGTAGTAAGATAAAGAAGATGGGTTTCGAATTTTTGGAATCAGGATTAAGAAGGTAAAATTCAGACCTTTCTTGATCCTGCTGTTTAGATGGAATTCATTGAGAAAGAGACAAATATCTACTTTTATGAAGGCCCAACATTTTTTGATGAATTTCATATTGAAGCCATCAAGACCAAGAGCCTTATTTCCTTGACATTGATTTATTGCATCCAAAATCTCAGTTTCTAAAAAAGGTTGTTCCAGCAGAGATGTATCCATAGCAGAAAAGTGAGTGCTGAAAAGGTCCTGAAAATGTGGGTCTTTAAGGCCATTTTTCGAAAAAAAGATTCTGAAAATGAGACCTAACTACTCTTTTTATCTACTCCGGGTCTTCTAAATATGTTCCATTAATGAATAGATTGCCAATTGAATTTTTCCTCTGCCTTGTGCTTGCAATCATATGGAAGTGTTTGGTGTTTTTATCCCCATTCTTGAACCACACTTGCCTTGATTTTTGCAACCAAATGCTCTCAATCAGCCGTGAGGTTTTCCAGAATTCGAATTTCAGCTTCCCTTTGTTGGTAACTCCTCATCAGATAAAGAACGATTCTTTTGAAAGAGATCCAGCATGTGTAATTGATTACCAATGGAAGTTAATTTTTCATTCAGATCACCAAACTCCTCTTTGTTCCATCATTTGAGAACTGATTTCACTTCCTTAAGTTTCATGAAAATTCTGTGTCCAGCCCAGCCAAGGTCCACTCTCTGACTCCATGCATCTCTCACAACATTTAGGAATTTAGGATGGGAGGTCTAGGCATTGAGGAATCTGAACGACTTTGGTCCCCATTCTTTATTATCCACCATGAGGAGAACTGGACAATGGTCGGATAATAATCATTGAAGACCCCATTGTTTGAAATCGAATCTGTCCAACCATTGTGAGTGAAGGAGAAACCTATCTATTCTGCTCCATCTGTCAGCCTCTTGGTTATTTGACCAAGTAAAAGATCTTCCTTGCAGGGATAGGTCTCTAAGCTCCAGATTGGCCACTAAATCACTGAGTTGTTTCATACTAGCAGAGATTGTTAGACAACCGTTTCTTTCCCCAATTCTAATAATTTCATTGAAGTCGCCCCCAATACACCATGGTAAATCATATCTAGCTCTGAGGCTTAATAATTCATCCCATAGAACTTTCCTTCCACTGGCTTCATTAGAAGCATAAATATTTATCAAAATGCAATCAAAGTCCAGAGAGATCGTACCTTTTAGTAGTATGAAGTTCGATCTCTGAATGCATTCATAAACTGCGAATATTGATTTGTTCCAAACGCTAATAATACAGGCCGAAGATCCCTCAGCCTTTACTGCTGCAAAACCCAGATCATTGTGTGCCCAAATTGAGTGGATGAGCTGATTAGTGATTGTTGCTATCTTTGTTTCTTGAAGGAACAGAAAGTTGATTTTTTGCTGAGAGATAAGATTTTTAACTCCTCTTCTCTTCTCCCTTTTCCCTAAGCCCCTTATATTCCAAGAGATAATCTTCATGGGAAACATTATTATAAATCCATGGATAGGCCGAGTGTGCAAAGAATTAAATCCTCTCACCTCCTGCTTCATTGTTCTGAAGCTCATTTTGATCATGGAGCTCTTTGAGCTTACTAACAACCTCATCATCTTTTTCATTACTTTTCAGGCCAAGGAGCTTCCCAATTTTCCACACTGGCTAGGCTTCGTTAAGAATAATGCGATTCCGATTAGCAATGGCATCCGAAGAAATTAACAGCGAAATAGTTGCTGCAGTTGATCGGAATGTTGCAGCTTTTCCACCCTTTTTCCTGCCCCCTCTTCGGATGAGCTTGTTAGCTGCTACATTTCCAAGCACTTGCCACAGAAATTTCCTCTTACTCTTCCTTTTGGATAGACCGACTAGCGGTTTAGAGGTTCCAACGACTGAATCAATCCAGTGGTTATCAGATGGTCTGGGTGCTGGTTCAAGAGAATCAGAGTCAGAATGAAATGAGTCTGGGACGATTGACAGAGAGGAGTTCACAATGGGATCTGAATGAGATGGGGAGATGGAGAATGATAGCTACGGAGGTGAGGACAGAGAAGTGGAGGTTGGGAATTAGGGATGATTAGAGGAGCATGTGTGTGGGTTGGGAGATAGCATAGGATTGAACATGGATAAGGTCCTCCTGATGGATCGCTTTTGTGTGGGATGGGCCGGCCTTATTTGAAAGTTTCAATTGGTTGAAATAAAGCTGTGGGTTAGAAACAAATGGAGTTGATGAGATTGAAGGGGATGGGCTTAAAGGGAGCATTGGGTTGATAGGCTAGAAACTACCTGTTTATTTTTACAAATAGTGATTTGGCCCAACTCCTTAAATTTTGAACGAGTAAACTTATCAGCTTCCTTAACGGTATGGCTGCTAATAGTAGGCGTGCTTTGACATCCCTGTTCTCCATTTAATGAAGGTTGTCCTCTACCTGTTAGAATTCTAGCTTGGGAGATCAATTCCTTTCCCTGTGGAGATTTTGTACCATCCTGTTCGTCCCGTATTGGGTGCACATTGTCCACATCCACTAGGACAGTACCACCATCAGACACGTCATCATCTTCTTTGCCAAAAAATTCTCCAGCAGCCTTTGGCGTATGAATGTTCATAATTTGTTCCTCCGCAACACAGATAACATGTTCACCATGCTTACAAACCAAAGTGATGGTGTGATTAATAACCTCGAATTGACTTGTTACTATCATAACTTTTCCACATTCAAGAGATAGGTGCTTCAACATTGAATCATCAACTATGATCACTTCACCCCAAACTCTTCCTATGCTCTTGAATGTATTGAGATTTCAGAGATTCAATGGAACTCCATAGCAGTTGATCCACATTGTTCTTGAGCTCGGATTGATTTGTTTCCAAAGAGACCATTCTTGTGCATCCTGAAATCTTGAATTAAACCATTCCTTGTTTTTGTCAATTCTGTTTCTCATATCTTCATGGGATTGAAAAGTTAGGAAATATTATTTACCACTCATAGCATGCACCTGAATTTTCATGGCATCCTCAGGAGAGAAGGAGCTCAATATGGACTGATCTGTATTTGGAAGGCTTGCTTTCACCACCACACTTCTATAGAGCCATTCATTTCCTACTTCCGCCGCATGAACTTTAATAGTAGGTTTAGATACTTATACCCTTTTAGCTTGGTCACTTGCTTGAAAATTGCTTTTTACAATGTCTGCATAAGATAGCTTGTTTTGATTTTGCACTCTTGGCAGATTTAATGTATTGGGATAACGTGCTTCATGAAAGTTGGATCTCTGTTTTTGTTCTGCCTGAAAATGCTTGGGATATGGTGGTCTCTCAAATCTTGCAGGCTTGACAATAAGATGATAATCACCATACCATGCTCTGTTGAATTTTCGAGCTGCCTCCTCTGCCGAAGTTGGTCTCTCGTAACAGATGAAGCCAAATCTTGAGTTGAAATGCTTGGTTATTCTATTCGGAATTGAAGCTTGAACAACCCCACCTAATCTTTGAAAAATGCCCTTCAGGGAATCCACTTGCAACTGCTCTGGAATGTTGGCTATGAAGATGGTGGAGGATGTTCTAGGCTTTCTTTGCTGTCTAGAAACAATCGTCCATTCATGATCAGCATCTCCATTGTTGGGACCAACGTCCATTGCTGCCTTTTCTCTTTTCTTTTAACCTCTCTCTTTTTCGTTGTTTTAGCAATTCATATGATTTTCATAGTTGATAACCATCAAGATTGATGACAATCATAATTGTTGAGATAAATTTGAAAATTTTGAATTATTAACAATATTAATTTATTCACACTTTTTTATATTATTTTTTTTGGGCATAAATTTTTTTTAAACATAAATTATTTCTCCAGAAACAATTATAATTGATATAGTTAAACAATATTTTATAAATAATTCATATATTTGGCAAACACCATCCATCTTTACTTTTAAATAATTCACCAATTCAATTATTAGTAGAATATTCTGTAAATCTTCATTTTTAAACTACTAACATTATAATATAGTGTTTGGTTCATTGAAATAAATTAAATTGAAGGGAATGGAATGGTTACTCCTTAGTCCTTTTATAGAATGACAATTCACTCACAATGGTATACGATGATTTTGTTTTTGTAATATCAGTATTTTTATAAAATGACTTCCCTTACAATGATAAATGATAATTTTGTTTATAATTTTTTTTTAATAAATCAAACTTGAGGACAAACATTATGATGGATTGATTATTCCGTTCAATTTCATTTCAACAAATTAAGCATAATTTAAGATCGAAATAATTAATCAAATATAATTTAAGATCAAAATTATTTCAAAACTCTATTTTTTAAACAAAATTCGAAAATCTGGGACGACAATCTTATCCGCATGTCTCAACACTGACCCTGGTCGTGATTGTAAACTTTTAACAACCATCAACCACAAAATGAAAAAGAATATATTATATTTTTTTATAATTATTTTGATCACACAGCGAGACTCACAAATCACTCACATTGGGCAATTGCTGACCAGGTGAGGACCATGGAACTGTATAAATACCACATACACACAAAGGCTATCCGATGTAAGATAGCCCCAACCCAACCAGCCCAGGCCCTAAAGCCTCACCCGACCTATGGTCAGGCCCAAAGAAGGTTGAGAACTGAGCCCACACCTAGATGAACCCTAATCAAATTTATTTTGATCATACAGCGGGACCCACAAATCACTCACACTGAACAATTACTGACCAGGTGAGGGTCATAGAACCTTATAAACACTCCACGCACACACATCCAATCATGATTGTAAACTTTTAACAACCATCAACCACAAAATGAAAAAGAATATATTATATTTTTTTGGCGAATTACACCAACGGTCTCTATAATTTTAGGCTTGTGTCACTTTAATTCTTAATTTTTTAATTGTGACACATTTGACTCTAAATTTTGAATCTTGTTCCAAAATAAAGATAATTAAAGATACCATTACTTAATTTCAAATGCAAAATTGTCAATTTGATAAATATAAACTAATTTGATAAAAATAAATGTCAAAAAAATATTTTTGAATTTTTAAAAATTATTTCTACTTACTAAAGATAAAATTATGTAAAATTGATAAATCTTTTAGACATTTTTTTATTTATTTATTTATTTTTATCAAATTAATTTTTATTATGTGTTTAGAAAATGATCATGTAATGGGTAGTTTTATTTTCATTTAATTAGTTTATATTTTTTCAAAAGTCAAATATAGCAACAACTTTAATCTCATTATTAAACCAACCCATTAAATCAAAAATATAAAACTAAAAATATTTCATATATTAAATATATTGATTACACATTAAAATCCTAACAATCACCCATTACATGATCATCATTCAAACACAAAATAAAAATTAATTTGATAAAAATAAATAAATAAATAAATGTCTAAAAGATTTATTAATTTTACATATTTTATATTTGGTGAGTAGAAATAATTTTTAAAAATTTTAAAATATTTTTTTCACATTTATTTTTTGTCAAATTAGTTTATATTTTATCAAATTGACGATTTTGTCCTTGAAATTAAACAATAATATCTTCAACTGTCTTTATTTGAAACAAGATTTAAAATTCAGGGTGAAATGCGTCACAATTAAAAAGTCAAGGATCAAAATAACACGAACCTAAATTATAGGGACTGTTAGTATAATTCACCATTTTTTTTTTTTTTAGTTGTTGAATCGTTCATCTACCTATACACATAATAAGATATATCGCTATTAAAAAGACAAACACGAAACGTATCCAATAATATAATACATAGTACCCAAACACGAAACGTATCCAGTAATATAATACGTAGTAACCAGTTTTTAAAACCACGACGAGGACTTTCAATTACAGGAAGTCATCGACAAGTATAGAGAAATAAAATTTAAAAAATTAAATGAGCACGTGGAATCATAGGCAGGACAAAAGAAAAATGACGAAGTATAGTGAAATAAAAAATATAAGGCCCTTGAAATTGAAATCATAGAGAGAAAGACCAATAATAGGAGTCCGGATCCTCTCCAGCGGCTCTCTCCAGCGGATTCTCCGGGCAACGGCTCTGATAGAGCCACATCACCTCTAAAGGAATATACGGCCCAGATTATTCTTTAAAAAAAAAAAAAAAGTGCACACCTACACCCACTAAACTCTCTCTATTTTCTCACTGACACACGCACACTCCACAGCACATATTCATTCTCTCTCTCTCTCTCACTCTCTCTCTATCTCACTCTCTCTAATAAAAATAAAAAATTATTTTAATCTTTTCCATTTTATTTTCATAAAATATATATAATTTTAATATAAAATTTTAATTTTTATAAAATTAATATCATTAAAAATATACTTTTAAAATAAGATAATATTAAATATAAAATTTTAATTTTTATATTAAATAAAAAATTATTTAAAAGTATATTTTTAATGATATTAATTTTAATATAAAATTTTAATTTTTATAAAATTAATATCATTAAAAATATACTTTTAAAATAAGATTAATATTAAATATATTTAATAAAAATTTAAAATATATAAAAAGTAATTATTATGTTTAGTTATACTTTCAAAGTATTATTTTTAAAATATAAAAATTATTTTGATGAAAATAAATACACAAAAATCATATATTTTTTAAACTCTCAAAAATAATCTTCAATCCAAAAAAATATATATGCAAATATTTTCAATGATATCATATATTTAATAAAAATTTAAAATAAATAAAAAATAATTACGATGTTTAGTTATGTTTTCAAATTATTATTTTTAAATATAAAAATTAATTTGATAAAATAAACACGCCAAAATCATATATTTTTTAAATTCTCAAAAACAATCTTCATTTCAAAAAATTCATATGAAAATAATGATTTTTAATTTAATTTTATTAACCAGACGAGTTTATAATTTTTTTAAAGGAAATAAAAAAAATTATATATTTGATTTACACTTATGCATAAATTGAATTTGTGTTTTAAAAAAAATAAAAAATTTACATTCATACGCAGAAGTCATTATTTTCATATATATTTTTTTTTGGATTGAAGATTATTTTTGAGAGTTTCAAAAATATATGATTTTGTGTATTTATTTTCATCAAAATAATTTTTATATTTTAAAAATAATACTTTGAAAGTATAACTAAACATAATAATACTTTTATTTATTTTAAATTTTATTAAATATATTTAATATTAATCTTATTTTAAAAATATATTTTCGATGATATTAATTTTATAAAAATTAAAATTTTATATTAAAAATTATATATGTATTTATGAAAATAAAATGAAAAAGATTAAAATAATTTTTTATTTTTTATTTGAGAGAGTGAGATAGAGAGAGAGTGAGAGAGAGAGAGAATGAATATGTGCTGTGAGTGTGCGTGTGCCAGTGAGAAAACGGAGAGAGTGTGTGTGTTTAGTGGGTGTAGGTGTGCACTTTTATTTTTTTTGTTTAAAGAATAATCTGGGCCGTATATTCCTTTAGAGGTGATGTGGCTCTATCAGAGCCGTTGCCCGGAGAAACCGCTGGAGAGAGCCGCTGGAGAGGATCCGGACTCCAATAATAGAGTCTCAACTGTACACATGCAAATACACACACACATCAGAATCGAAAACCAGAATATACATCCACAGGGCTACACACATATCTATATATAAAAAAACAAATAATAATAATAATAATATGAACAAATTATACTAGTAGTCTTACATTTTGTCGCTTATATCACTTTAATTTGTATAGTTTCAATTAATTCAATTTTAATCTTTAATTTTAAATTTTACGTCAATTTGATCGAATTAATACCACCATTATAATTTTTGATAGAAAATTTTCACTGAATTGATTGTGGTTAAGTCATTAAATTGATAAAGTTTACAACTTTAATCCTAAAAGTATTATACATGTCATTCATGTATGCCCAATTTCTGGGATAGTTGGTGTGAAGAGGCAAGATGAAAACCACAGATTACTTGCAAAGGCTTGGAGTGCCAAGTAGCAGCATGAGAAATGTTTGCCCCTTCTGTAAGGTTGAAGTTGAATCCTTCAACCACATTTTTCTGGTGTGCACTGGCATTTGGAAGACATGGGCTGAACTACTACAATGGTATGTTAGGAAAACGTCTAACCAAGATTGATGAGAAATAAAATAACAAACAAAAAAAGATAAAACGAATCAAACAAATTATACACACACAAGAACACAATGATTTACGTGGTTAATCTTAGAATAGGGTTACGTCCACGGTTGCTGCAATCTTCACTATGATCTGAAAACAATACAAGTCTCTTAACCTAAAAGAGATACCCCCATCATCTATTTAAAAGTATAGAATTAGGGTAATGCGGAAGCAATAAGGAAATTACTAAAGTAACCCCCTGGACCCCCATCCCATTGGGGGAGGCCCCTCTAAACCCTCCTAATGCACCCAGGGTTGAGTGAACAGTTCTTATCAACGTCCACAGATTCAACAATCTCCCACTTGGAACTTGATAACATAAGCTCTCTATCATCTTCATCACATAAAGAAATGTCGCAACAACTGGATCTTCCTTCATCAACCTTCAAGGCTAACTGAAGTTCCACACAACTTCAGTTTGTCAATGGTGACTGTCTAGGTCAACATATATGCTGGATTCTCACTGCCACAAATATTCTCAAGAGACAATACTCCATCATCTATAAGTGAACGAATGAAATGGTATTGCAACTGAATGTGTTTTGACCTAGAATAAAAAGTTGGATTCTTTGTAAGATGAATTACACTTTGACTGTCACTATGCAAAATACCCATGTAACAACCTCGACCTCTGATTAATGTAAATTCATGATTAAATAAGCCTAATCAGTAATTAAGGTGAAATTCTAAATTAATTGCATGCGTGTCGCACTATTGTGCTTATATCTGTTTATCGTAGAAATATCTGTTTGCATTTCTATTTCGTTTTGCAAAAATTCAAGGCTTTATCAGCATCTAATTACGAAATTGACTTGATTTATGTGATATTTAAGATTTTTAGAACATTATGGCAGGTTTAATTAGAATTCCATTTGGAATGATTAAATTAGAATAATTAATGTCAACTAATTAACCAACTCCTAATTAAGCCTATATAAGGCACCTATTGTACCTCCACTCATTCTTTTCTTCATTTCAACACATCTTTGAGCTTACACACACAAACCAAACGTGGGAGAGAGAGAGAGAGAGAAGAGGAGTTTGAGCTCAAATTAAGAGGATTGCTAGAGAACTTAGAGATTTTGGCTTGGAACTTCCAACAATTGATCATCTGGAGCATCATTGACAAGCCTAGGCAAGAATTCAACCTTTAGATTGTACAATTATGACGTATAGGACATGAACTCTAGTGTCATGACCTAAACCCGCCCACAAGGGTTGAGGACATAACCGGCCAGTAATCATGAGATTACCTACGGCCTCAAACCAAACTAAACGTATTTCCACAGAGTTAATGGGGGCCATACGGAAGCAATTAAAAACTTTGTCCATAGAGCTGTGCTTACATGGCACATCATAACAAACCATATGTATGCACATTAATAACTCACATTAAAATATGTATTATACAAAACTCTGTACATACAGGATCATATAATGTCTAAGTTAGCCAAACAAAACTATATACAACATGTGCAAAGTCTCCGCCAACATGACGGAATATGAATACATAACAAAAGGGCGAAGACGAGTCTCGTGCGTGAGACGCAAGGGCTTACTCTTCCAAAACCTTTGTTGTTCCACATAGACTTCACTAGGGCTGGGTTTGGACTTCTCTTGGCTCACCTACAAATACATGAATGAGCGTGAGCGATAGCCCAGTGAATAATATCAAGTAAAGAAGCTATACAAACGATATGTAGAACAACATGCTCGAAACGGCCTTGGGCCCAATTCATATTTCTATTTAACATACATAACACAATTTAGGTCATGTGACGACGGTTCCGAACAAACTGGCCTTGGGCCCATTCGAACTTTCATTTGTGTCAAAACGACCTCTGGCCCATTCATTCACGTCAAAACGGCCTCTGACCCATTCATTCACGTCAAAACGGCCTCTGGTCCATTCATTCTATTCATATAAGGCATTTGTCCATAATTTAAACTGGCAACTCATAAGGCTTATAAGGAAATAAGCAATTGGACAAATGACAAGTTTCAAATATCGATATTACTCACAGTGATCGGTTGGTTGGTTTGCCTTGGAGCTCGACTCTACACATTCCATGAACACAAAAGGGTCACAAACAATTTAATCCGTTCCTTAATTCACATTTTCCTCTTTAGGCTTCATTCTTATCTCTTTAACTCAATTACAATGCTCAATGCATGCCTAAGAGTACTTAAAAGTGAAAGAGGACGGAAAACGAAACACAGAATGCATAGACAAAATCTCAGAAAATAGGGTCCCTGCTCGAGTGTGGACTTCCCCGCTCGAGTGGACCCTTAAGGTCTGCAAAAGTACTGGATATGTTATTTTTACGCTCAAGCATGAACTAGGACGCTCGAGCAGAAGTTCATCCTACATAGCTCCCCACTCGAGCGTGGACTTCCCTGCTCGAGCCGACGCCATGCCTACAAAATATGCTGGGAGCACGTATTTCCCGCTCGAGCGTCAGTTTCCCCGCTCGAGCAGACACCATGAATTCTAGGTTTTCCAGTAGTGTTCTTGAGCTCAAATTTGACATTCCATCCAACATTTCTTGCATGCAATTGCTCAAACTTCAAATACACATGTGCTAACATGATACAAACACCAAATTACATCATCATGAGGCTTAATTTCATGAATCAAACACATGCATGACCCTATTTACACCAAACTTGCTATTATGATAACAATTCCATGTATTTCAAACTCATTTCTCATAATTTGTACATACATGTGGGATATCACTCCCATTTCAACTTACATGGTGCAAATGGTGATTACAAACATGAGCTTTAGCCAACATTCTACATGGATCATGTATTTTGTGCTCAAACATGAAAATTTCAAAGCAAATACACACATGCATGCATACAGTGACCTTCAATCCAACATAATCAACCCAATTTCATGTCAAACTTACTCTTGATTACCCAACTAGCTTGATTACACAATTTACAAACTAGAATCCATGAAATACTACCTAGGAGCTTTAATCTTCCAAACTTGAGCTTAAATCTTGAGTTGGTCTTCAAATTATCAAGCTTCAAGATCAAACTTCAACTCTCTATCTCTCTCTCTCTAGCCGACCCTCACCCTCCTTCCTTAGAGTAATTTCGGCTCAAATGACCAAGAAAGAGGAATTGAGTTTGTGTAGTGCCCCTTTTTAAGTCCCACTAGTCACAATTATTTCAATATAAAATATTTGGGCACTTAACTAATTAATTTAATCCAATATATTTGATCCGAATCAATTTCCAATTAAATTTCACCATAGGCTCTAAAAATTATGCCAATCACAATGGCGTAATCAATTTCGGTTTCTGTGGCCGATAAGGCCTCCAATTTAATTTCCAAAGCAGATAATCAAACAGATATTCCTACGGTGAACAGATAGAAATTCAAAACCACATATTTTCACATAAAGGCACACAAAATCATATCAAACACATAATCATATTCGTGTTAAGGATCAATTAGCATACTACAGAACAAGGATATTACAGTCTTCCCCCCTTTAGGAAGTTTGGTCCTCCAAACTTAATTTACCTTCGTCGGGAAACAAATGTGGATAGCGTAATTGCATTTCATCCTCCTTTTCCCACGTGGAATCCGTCCCATAGTGTTCTTTCCATTCCACTTTCACCATTGGGATGGACTTGCTTCTCAGTTGTTTCACTTGTCGGTCAACGATTTGTTCCGGCCATTCGGTGTATTCCATATTTTCATCAATAACTACTCGGTGATAATCAATCACATGAAACGGGTCTCGGAGGTAACCCTCAACATCGACACGTGAAACACATTATGAATTTGTTTGAATCCTGGTGGCAAAGCAACTCTATAAGCAACTGGACCAAGCCTTTCCAGAATCTGAAACGGCCCAATGTAACGGGGCGACAACTTGCCCTTCTTTCCAAACCTGACTTGGCCTTTCATTGGGGACACACGGATAAACACGTGGTCACCGACCTCATACTCAAGAGGTCTTCTTCGAACGTCTGAATAGTTCTTTTGTCGGTCCTGAGCTGTTTTGAGCCTTTGCCGAATGGTTTTGATTTTTTCAGAAGTATCTTGCACAATTTCAGGCCCAAGTAAAGCTCTATCCCCGACCTCTCTCCAACAATTTGGTGATCTACACCTTCTCCCATACAGAGCCTCGTATGGTGCCATACCGATGCTGGAGTGGAAGCTATTATTATAAGCAAATTCCGCAAATGGCAAATAGTCTTCCCAACTCCCCTGAAAATCCAAAGCATACATCGAAGCATATCTTCCAAAGTCTGTATTGTTCGTTCTAATTACCCATCTGTCTGTGGGTGGAATGCAGTACTGAACCTTAGTTCCGTCCCCATGGCTTCCTGCAAACTCTTCCACAATCTAGATACAAATTTCGGATCTCTATCCGACACAATAGATACCGGAACTCCGTGTAAACGGACGATCTCATCAACATAAATAGTAGCCAATCTATAAGCATTAAATGTAGTTTTGACAGGCAAAAAATGTGCAGATTTAGTCAGTCTATCAACTACAACCCAAATAGAATCCATACCTCGAGAAGTCCGACGTAGGCCAACATCAAAATCCATAGTCACATGCTCCCACTTCCATTCAGGAATAGGGAGAGGTTGCAGTAGACCGCCTAGTTTCTGATGTTCAGCTTTAACTTGTTGACACTGAAGACATTTGGACACATATTCTGCAATCTCTTTCTTCATCTTAGGCCACCAATAGGTCTGTTTCAAATCCCGATACATTTTATTGTTACCCGGATGCATAGCAAATGCTGTTTTGTGGGCTTCATCTAAAACCCTCTTCTTTAGTTCCGGAATGTCTGGGACACACATTCGGTTTCGGAACCTCAACACTTCATTTGCAACACCAAACTCTGCTTTCAGACTTGTCTTAAATTCGTCTATCACCCTCTTGAGGAATTCATCCTCTTTCTGTTTCTGTTTGATTTCATCAACGATTGTCGGCTCGGCTGTAATAGTGGCTATCAATCCGCCCTGTTCACACATTACCACTTCGATTTCAGATTTTTCAAAATCTTGCAAGATCTCTTTCTGTTCAATAAGCAAACAAGCCATAGTCCCCGTTGATTTTCTGCTCAAGGCATCAGCAACTGTGTTAGCTTTCCCGAGGTGATACTGAATCTCTAAATCATAATCCTTTATCAGTTCCAGCCATCTTCTCTATCACATATTCAACTCCTTCTGCGTGAAGAAGTATTTCAGACTTTTGTGATCCGTGTAGACTTCACATTTTCCTCTATATAGATAATGCCACCAAATTTTCAAAGCAAAAACAACTGCGGCCAATTCTAGGTCATGTGTTGGATAATTCTTCTCGTGTGGCCTCAACTGTAGGGAAGCGTAAGCAATAACCTTTCTGTTCTGCATTAATACACAACCCAAACCTTTATAAGATGCATCACTGAAAATCACAAAATTCTCCGTACCTGAAGGTAGTGTCAAAATTGGTGCAGTGGTCAATCTTGTTTTTAATTCATGAAAGGCGGCTTCTCTTTCGTCGTTCCATTCAAACGGTTGCCCTTTTCGTGTCAATTGGGTAAGAGGCACAACTAATTTCGAAAAGTCCTTCACAAACCTCCTGTAGTACCCGGCCAAGCCCATGAAACTACGGACCTCTGTCACATTCATCGATGTGGGTCAATTCACAATTGCTTCTATTTTCTGTGGGTCCACTGAAATTCCTTCCTTGTTAATTACATGCCCTAAGAAAACAACTTCATCCAACCAAAACTCACATTTCTTTAGTTTAGCAAACAATTTCCTTTCTCTAGGTATTTGCAGGACAGTTCTCAAGTGATATTCATGTTCAAGTCTATTCTTAGAGTATATCAAAATATCATCAATAAAAACCACAACAAATTCGTCAATGTAGGTTTTAAAAATTCGGTTCATTAAGTCCATAAATGCTGCCGGAGCATTAGTCACTCCAAATGGCATAACAAGAAACTCAAAATGTCCATACCTCGTTCTAAATGCGGTTTTCTCAACATCCTCTGCCTTAACTTTCAGCCGATGATACCCGGATCTCAAATCAATCTTGGAAAACACCTGTGATCCCTGTAATTGGTCAAATAAGTCATCAATATGGGGTAGAGGATATTTGTTCTTTATTGTTACCTTGTTCAATTCCCAATAATCAATGCACAAACGCAAAGTCCCATCCTTCTTTTTCACAAACAATACTGGTGCACTCCAAGGCGAAGTGCTAGGTCGAATAAACCCCTTGTCAAGCAGGTCTTGCAACTGTTCTTTCAATTCTTTCATTTCGGCAGTAGCCATTCTGTAGGGAGTCTTGGAAATAGGGTGGGTGCCCGACACGGTTTCAATAGTGAACTCTATCTCCCTGTCTACCAACTCCCCTGGTAATTCATTTGGAAACACATCTGAAAATTCTCTAATAATAGGAATATCATTCAATTCAACATTCATAGATTGTTCAGACAACACATAGCACAGATAACCCTGGCACCCTTTCCTGATCAGTTTACATGCTTTCATTGCAGATATCAAATAAGGTGAATGCACTACCCCATTACCCATAAACACAATTTCCTTATGTTCTGGTGGTTTAAACATAACCCGTTTTGTCACACAATCAATGGTGGCGCAATATTTGGTCAATCAATCCATGCCTAAAATTACATCAAAATGTCTAAAATTCAAGGGTAACAAGTCTACATATAGGATAGCATCCTCAACACACATATCACAAAATCGGTATATAGATTCACACAATACAGATTCCCCAGATGGAGCAGACACACATAGCAGATATGGAAGTAATCCTAAAGGTCTATTTAGTCTAGATGCAAATGCACATGTTACAAATGAGTGTGTTGATCCAGAGTCAATTAACACAAAGGCATCCTGATTACATATGGAAATGGTACCTGAGACAACTGCGTTGGCATTCCGTGTATTGCCCGGAACAAGCACAAAAACTCTCCCCTGTCTCACGGTATCCCCGGTGGTAACAGATCTCAAGGTATTTCCCAGCTTTGGGATCGATGCAGTGGAACTAGCAGCCATCTTTCCACCATTCTGATTACAATCTCGGGCCATATGCCCTTGTTTCCCACATTTGAAACAGGCTCCTAACACACGGTAACAAACTCCACGGTGCTTTCTGCTACAAATATTGCACATGGGAGCTGTGTCTCGAGAAGAATTTGAAGTATTTGAGGAGCCCGTATTTTGCTTTTTCGAAAATTTCTTCTTTGAGAAGAAGCCTTGCCTTTTGTTACTTTTCCAGTCAATTGTTGACTTAGTCTGTCTAGCTATGTTAGCCTCTGATATGATGGCCCTATCTAGCACCCCGATGTAAGTCTCTAGCTTCAAGACATTCACTCTTTCTAAAATGTCGCTTCAAAGCCCACCTTCAAAATGCCTCACCTTCTTATAGTCCGTATCAATCACGTGTGGTGCAAACCTGGCCAATTCAGTGAATTGGCCTCATACTCAGCTACAGTCATACTGTCTTGCTTAAGTTCCATGAACTCTGCTACTTTCATGTCCCGAACACACTGCGGGAAGTACTTGTCATAGAAAATTTCCAAAAATTTCACCCAATCAACATCCCTGTGATTTTCTCGCATTAACATCCACCATCTTCTTGCCTCGTCTTCTAGCATAAAAGTGGCTAGAAGCACTTTTTGTGTCTCCGAGCAAGGGAACACTTCGAACAATTTCTCAATGCCGAGAACCCATGCCTCGGCTTTCAACGGATCTAATCCACCATGAAACTGTGGTGGTTTCATCTTCTTGAATTCTTTCGTGAGAGCTATTATCCGATCATCATTCTGATTATCTGGCACGGGTGGTGCCAGAGGTGGAGGTGGCGGATGTGGTTATTGCCACTGCTGTTGCCACTCCTGTTGCTGTCTCAAAGTTTCTGCCATTTCCTATATCAGTCTTTCCATTCTATCTATTCTAGTAGTAGAGGACTCTTCAATTTCATCACTTTTTGTTCTCACCATCTGATTAAACTTGCATTATACTTTATACAAAAGATTCACAAGTATGCATATAACAAGGAGCATACATACTCAAATAATTTGTAATGCGAGCACTTTACAAAGTTATAGCACATAGTCGTTCAAGTCAAAACATACAAGCGTATTCTAGATGCTTTCAAATTCATACTTATCACATGAATGCATCCTAGATCTTTTCTAGACGCGTATTGCTCTTTTGGACAAGTGTGTGAGTTATTAACTCGTGCTCTGATACCATTCTGTCATGACCCGAACCCACCCCCAAGGGTTAAGGACATAACCGGCCAGTAATCATGAGATTACCTACGGCCTCAAACCAAATCGAACGTATTTCCATAGAGTTAATAGGGGCCATACGGAAGCAATTAAAAACTTTGTCCATAGAGCTGTGCTTACATGGCACATCATAACAAACCATATGTATGCACATTAATAACTCACATTAAAATATGTACTATACAAAACTCTGTACATACAGGATCATATAGTCTAAGTCAGCCAAACAAAACTATATACAACATGTGCAAAGTCTTCGCCAACATGACGGAATATGAATACATAACAAGAGGGTGAAGACGAGTCTCGTGCGTGAGACGCAAGGGCTGACTCTTCCAAAACCTTTGTTGTTCCACATAGACTTCACTGGGGCTGGGTTTGGACTTCTCTTGGCTCACCTACAAACACATGAATGAGCGTGAGCGATAGCCCAGTGAATAATATCAAGTAAAGAAGCTATACAAACGATATGTAGAACAACATGCTCCAAACGGCCTTGGGCCCAATTCATATTTCTATTTCACATACATACACAATTTAGGTCATGTGACGACGGTTCCGAACAAACTGGCCTTGGGCCCATTCGAACTTTCATTTGTGTCAAAACGGCCTCTGGCCCATTCATTCACGTCAAAACGGCCTCTGGCTCATTCATTCTATTCATATAAGGCATTTGTCCATAATTTAAACTGGCAACTCATAAGGCTTATAAGGAAATAAGCAATTGGACAAATGACAAGTTTCAAATATCGATATTACTCACAGTGATCGGTTGGTTGGTTTTGCCCTTGAGCTCGACCCTACACATTCCATGAACACAAAAGGGTCACAAACAATTTAATCCGTTCCTTAATTCACATTTTCCTCTTTAGGCTTCATTCTTATCTCTTTAACTCAATTACAATGCTCAATGCATGCCTAAGAGTACTTAGAAGTGAAAGAGGACGGAAAACGAAACACAGAATGCATAAACAAAATCTCAGAAAACAGGGTCCCCGCTCGAGCGTGGACTTCCCCACTCGAGCGGACCCTTAAGGTCTGCAAAAGTGCTGGATCTCAAGCGTGAACTCGAACGCTCGAGCGGAAGTTCATCCTACATAGCTCCCCGCTCGAGCGTGGACTTCCCCGCTCGAGCGGACGCCATGCCTGCAAAATATGCTGGGGGCACGTACTTCCCGCTCGAGCGTTGGTTTTCTCGCTCGAGCGGACACCATGAATTCTGGGTTTTCCAGCAGTGTTCTTGAGCTCAAATTTGACATTCCATCCAACATTTCTTGCATGCAATTGCTCAAACTTCAAATACACATGTGCTAACATGATATAAACACCAAATTACATCATCATGAGGCTCAATTTCATGAATCAAACACATGCATGACCCTATTTACACCAAACTTGCTATTATGATAACAATTCCATGTATTTCAAACTCATTTCTCATAATTTGTACATGCATGTGGGATATCACTCCCATTTCAACTTACATGGTGCAAATGGTGATTACAAACATGAGCTTTAGCCAACATTCTACATGGATCATGTATTTTGTGCTCAAACATGCAAATTTCAAAGCAATTACACACATGCATGCATACAGTGACCTTCAATCCAACATGATCAATCCAATTTCATGTCAAACTTACTCTTGATTACCCAACTAGCTTGATTACACAATTTACAAACTAGAATCCATGAAATACTCACCTAGGAGCTTTAATCTTCCAAACTTGAGCTTAATTCTTGAGTTGGTCTTCAAATTATCAAGCTTCAAGATCAAACTTCAACTGTCTCTCTCTCTCTCTCTCTCTCTCTAGCCGACCCTCACCCTCCTTCCTTAGAGTAATTTCGGCTCAAATGACCAAGAAAGAGGAATTGAGTGTGTGTAGTGCCCCTCTTTAAGTCCCACTAGTCACAATTATTTCAATATAAAATATTTGGGCACTTAACTAATTAATTTAATCCAATTTATTTGATCCGAATCAATTTCCAATTAAATTTCACCGTAGGCTCTAAAAATTATGCCAATCACAATGGCGTAATCAATTTCGGTTTCTGTGGCCGATAAGGCCGCCAATTTAATTTCCAAAGCAGATAATCAAACAAATATTCCTACGGTGAATAGATAGAAATTCAAAACCACATATTTTCACATAAAGGCACACAAAATCATATCAAACACATAATCATATTCATGTTAACGACCAATTAGCATACTACAGAACAAGGATATTACATCCAGTGAATTAAGTTGGATGATACAAGAATTAAGTAGTGTAATGCAAGAATTGAACTTAGATGGTTGACTATAGAAGTGTATGATGCATACATACATATATCATGGCATTTTGAGTAGGTATCTAAAGAATTTTCACATACATGTGTCTATCTTGACTTGGTTTTGTGAATTCATCACATTTTTTACCATTTGACCTTAATTGATCATGTTTTGGAAAGCCTAAGTTCAAAGTAATTCATGCATGTCATGTTCATCGCATACTTATAAATTTCAAGTTGGAGTTTTGATCAATTGGAATGCTTTAGGGCCTTGATTTAATGAAATGATCTTCAAATCATGTTATTTTACAAGTTTTTAAATGTTTTTTGGAGTTTCGGCCCAAAAAGATGTTTTAAAGTGTGTGATTCGAGTTTGAAGCTTGGGAGTGCAATTTGGAAATTCTAGATTCTGCACTTCCACTTGAGCGGCAAAAGATGCGCTCGAGCGACCAGTCTATGGTCTTGCGCTTCCGCTCGAGCGTAAAATGCAAGCTCCCAGAAGTTTACATGTTTTGCAGACCACTCGAGCGACAAAAGTTATGCTAGAGCGAAGACCTCAGCCACACACTCGAGCGACCGTCGAGCGATCGTCGAGCGAAATTTTCACACAACCAGTACTTTTGCAGAATTTACTTTTGAGCGAGGGAATCTGCGCTCGAGCGACCCCTCACATGTTTGCATGTTCGCTCGGAGGAGGGAAGTTACGCTCGAGCATGACCCCTGTTTTCAGTAAGTTTTGTTAAGAGTTTCAAAGTACATCTTGGCATCCACATTGCATCCTAGGCATTCCTAGGCCATAATTAAGGCACAATAAAAGGTTAAGACCTAGAAACACACTAAGAATGAAACGAAAGAAGTTAAGTACCAACCGAGTGTGTGTTTCATTATGTGTTTCTGCTATGTATGTGCACGTCACGCGCCACAAGTTATCTGATTTGTCTGTTCTGCAAATGGAGCCATCTGTGAGTAATAACTTTGTAAAGCTATGTTCACGTTTAAGTATTTTCCTATACGATATGACAAGAAATGATTTGCTTTATGAAATGCTATGTTCTGTATCAATGAATGAATGTCCAATTTTTGACAAGTATTCATGGTATCCTTAGCACAAGACCCTTACCCGAGGGTAATAATACCGTGGTCTATAAGCACAAGGCCCTTGCCCGGGGGTAATAATACCTTGGTCTCATGGCCCTTGCTCGAGGGTAATAATATCGCGGATCAAGTATATTTCAAGTTCCCAGTACCGGAGATTCCTTATGGGACTGACAAGCATGATAACGCTATTAGATGTACCATATATGATGAAGCATGAACTCTGATTTTGTATGTAGTTTGAACAAGAATATGAATATAAATCTGTTTCTGATATGAACTCTGGTTTCTGAATCTGTTATGGACATCATTCATTTAAACCCCTTTACTCTGTTATTATTCACTGGGCTTCCGTTCACTATTTATATTATATATGTAGGTGAGCAGGCATGTGACCAGGCCTAAGTTGCTGCCTAGATTGTTTCGAGTCAGCTAATTGTTCCTCTTTGAGAAGTCAAGTTTTGTGAACCTGTTGAAGATGTTTTGTTGTTTGTTTTTGCTTATCTGTATGCTGGGCTAAGTCCCTCATGACGTTATATGTTTGGCGATACAAGTCTTATGGAAGTTTGACATTATATAAGTTTAAAACTTATCTATCTCATGTATGTCTACACATCTTTATGGACCTTGTATTTTGTATAATTGCTTCCACAGCCTCTTATATTTTGTTATTTTGTTAAGAGGCCTTTGGTAATCCCAGGATTACTGGCCGGTTATGTCGCTAAACCCAAAGGGGCGGGTTTGGGTCGTGACAACCCATCTCTTGCTTCTTACCCAACTCTTCTACGAAATTCTGCAACCAGGTCATCTCATTCCTATCTTCAATAATAGCAACATACTTAGCTTATGTTGTAAAAAGAGTCACAAATTTATGCAATTGTGAAATCCAACTCACTATTGTACCACCCAATGTGTAAATTAACCAATAATACTCTTCTTATTATCCATATGACCCACTAAGTCTGCATCAACATAACCATGTAACCCGATGTCGATTCGTCTGAAACAAGTGTCATGTCTGTAGTAACACTCAAGTATCTAAGGATCCACTTCACTACCTTCCAATGTTGCTTGCCTGGATTACTCATGTACCTACTAACCACTCCCACTAAATATGCAATGTCTGGCCTAGTACAAACCATAGCATACATTATGCTACCGATAGTTGAAGCATATGGAACTCGTTCCATGTAAACTTGTTGTCCTTCGGCCTTCGGTGACTCCCCTTTGGTAAGTCTGAAGTAGCTAGCCAATGGAGTGTTCATTAGTTTTGCACCATCCATGCTAAACCTCTTGAGAACCTTCTTGACATACTCAGCATGTGACAACTTCAAAGTACCGTTAGCCTTGTTCCTGTGAATCCTTATGCCAAGGATTTTGTTTGCAACTCAAAGATCCCTATCTCAAATTGGTTACACATAAGTTTCTTCAATCGTTTTATCTCTTTAATGCTAGATCCTGAGATAAGTATATCATCAAAATATAAGAGCAAAATAATATAACTTTTGTCAAACCTCTTGAAATAACAACAATGATTTGCTTGGCATTTTGTAAAACTGCTGTTACACAAACCCATCAAACTTCTTGTATCACTGCCTTAGGGTTTGCTTCAAACCTTACAAGCTTTTTTGAAGCTTGCATACAAACTCCTTTTTGCCACATGCCAAGAAACCTTGTAGTTGCTTCTTGTAAATTTCCTTTTCCAAATCACCATGGAGAAAAACCGCTTTCACATCCATCTACTCAAGATGCGAATCTTCAGTAGCCACAATTCCCAGCACCAATCTGATAATAGTCAACTTCACAATTGGAGAGGAAATTTCAGTGTAGTCAACCCCTTCCTTTTGATGAAACCCCTATGCAACCAATCTAGCCTTGTAGCATTTATTCCCATTATGTTCTCGTTTGATCCTGTAAACCCACTTGTTGCGCAAAGCTTTCTTACTCACTGGTAATTCAGTCAACTCCCATGTTTGGTTTGCCATGAGTGACTCCATCTCATCCTGCATAACTGACTCCCACTTAGTAGAATCATCAACTTGCAAAGCCTCATCATAACTTTCGAGTTCACCTCTATCAAACAACAACAAATAATGTAAAGATGGAAAATAACTTTGTGTAGGTTTAGACTCTCTTTTTGACTGTCTCAACTTAGGAGTAAGAGTAGGAATACATAGTTCAGTTTGTCAAAAAAAAAAATTCAGTATTATTCTGAACCCTACTATTCAAATCAGTCTTAGTAATCTCCTCTCACTCAATATGATGATGAAATTAACTGATTCAAATTCAGATGCAGACTTATCTCTATCTTTATACATTACTTTCTCATTAAATATGACATCTCTACTCCTGATTATTTTTTGATTTTTATCATCCCAAAACCGATAACCAAATTGATCAATGCCATACCCACTAAAGTACATTTAACGGATTTCGGATCAAGTTTACTCCTATCAGTAGAATTTATATGCACATATGAAACACATCGAAATACCTTCAAAAAACAAAGGTTTACCTCTTTATTGCTCTAGGCTTCTTTTGGTAACTCTCCATCTAATGGAACAGACGGACCACGATTAATTAGATATACTACAGTGTTAACTACATCTACCTAAAACATCTTTGGCAATCCAACATGTATCATCATACTTCTAGCACATTCATTTAGAGGTCTATTCAAGCGTTCTACAATGCCATTCTGCTGAGGTGTCTTTCGAATAGTCTTTTTCATTCTAATTCCATTTTCTACACAATATTTCTTAAAGTCATTGTCCTCATACTCTCCTCCATTATTTGATCTCAAACACTTAGTTTTGAGACCTGTTTCAATCTCCACCAAGGCTTTCCAATTCTTAAAAGTAGAATAAACTTTAGATTTGTGCTTAAAAAAAAAAAAAAAATCTATACCTTCCTCAACGAGTCGTCGATAAAGGTAACATAACTAGATGATCTTTCATGAGATGAAACTAGTGTAGGTCCCCACACATCTATATGAACCAACTTTAGCTTTTCTGACTTCGATTTTCTACCATCTTTTGAAAAACTAATGCTCTTTTGCTTGTCAAATATGCAATCCTCACAAAAGTCAATGTCCATTGATTTCAAATCAAACAATTTCCCCTTTTATTCAATTACCTTCACCCTTTCCGACTCATATGCCCAAGCCTCTGGTGCCGTAGATTCAAGTCCTTTTTCTCATCAACAACTGTTGTTGAATCTCTATTGTTCGGTGTCATGTAAAGGGTGCCTACTTTTTGACCACGAGTAATAATTACGGCTCATTTGGTGATTTACTACAAACCACCTATGAAGGTTACAACATGACCTTCATCATCAAGCTATCCAACAGAAATCAAGTTTTTTTTTTTCAAACCAAGCACATGCTTGACATTCTGTATCTTCCATACAGACCTATTTGGCAACCTGATCGTCACATCCCCTTTACCTACAATCTTCAAAGGTTCATCATCATCCAGATAAACCTTCTCGAATTCACCACCAATGTAATTGTCCATGATTTCCCTTTGTGAAGTAGAATGGAATAATGCCCCAGAATCTAAAATCTAAGATTCAAGGGGGCAGTCAACACACAAGATCAAAGCATTATAAATATCCTCTATTGCAGCATTACCAGACTTCCGATTTTTATCACTTTTGTTCTTATTCAGTTCTAGGCAATCTCCTCTTAGATGTCATTTTCTTTCCACAGTTCCAGTAACTCTATTCCTCTCTAGTTCTTGACTTGTTTTTATGTTTGGATTTTGATCTGTTGCAATTTGGGTTTCTTCATGCTGATCTTCCTCTAGCTTCTGTATTAAGGAAACAACCTGATGTTTCTCTTAATTCCCTCCTTCGAATTTCTTCACTAAGAATTAAATCTCGAATATCAATGTAATTCAGCTTTTCTTTTCCCAAAGGATTACTCACTGTCATTATAGTACCATTCCAACTTTCTGGCAAACTAGATAGAAGAATCAAAGCCCTAACCTCATCATCAAATTTGATATTTGCGTAACTCAATTGGGTTACCAATATATTAAATTCGTTCAGATGCTCAGCCACTGAAGCACCTTATATTATCTTCAAATTAAACAATCTGCGCATCAAATAAACTTTATTTAAGGTAGAGGGTTTTTCGTACATGTTTGAGAGTGCCGCAATGAGACCCGCTGTAGTGTTCTCTTGCACTATGTTAAACACAACATTACGAGACAACGTTAGCTGAATAACAACCAGCACTTATCAATCAAGAAGAGTCAACTCATCATCCTTCATCTTTTCTGGTTTCGACTCTAAAAGTGGCGGATATAGATTTTTCTGATACAGAGTTTTCAATCTTCATCTTCTAAAATCTAAAATCTGTCATTGAATTTATCGATTCTAGCATTTCCTTCATCCACGGCTATCACTTCTACACGAACTAAAGCTCTAATACTAGTTGTTAGGAAAACGTCTCTTCCTAACCAGGATCGATGAGACATGAAATAACAAACAAGAAAGATAAAATGAATCAAACAAATCACACATACACAAAAGAACACAAGGATTTACGTGGTTCACCCCACAATGGGACTAAGTCCACGGCTGCTGTAGTTTTCACTATGATAAAAAAATAAAAATAAAAAAAAATAAAAAAACAATAGAACTCTCTTAATTTAAAAGAGATGTCCCATTCATCTATTTATAAGTATAGAATTAGGGAAATATGGAAGCAACAGGAAAATTACTAAAGTACCCCCTTGGACCCTCTTGTCCTTGGGGGAAGGCCCCCGAAACCCCCCCTATTGGACCCAAGGTTGAGTGAACAGTACTTATCAGGGTCCATAGACCTAACATGGTGGGATCATCAATGCGTAACACCTACTCCAGGAGATGGAGTTTTGTAATGGTGGATGGGAACCAAATGCAACAAGTAGTTAGCAATGAAGATTTGGATATTGGTTCCTATGGCAATGTTGTGGTTAGTGTGGAAACTAAGGAATGACTATGTCTTTAATGGCTGCCTATTTAATCTAAGTGTTTTAGGTGAGATTGTGAAGTTGAGAGTAGCTTTACGGGCTACATAAAATCTCGAATGTCTTTCTTACTTTGTTCAAGATATTGTAATAAATCTTAGGTTGGTTAGGCTTTGTATTTGAGGTGTTTATTTTTGTGGTTATTGGTGTTGGCCTATTATTTTTGCTGTTGGTTCCTCACCAACTGTTGGTTTAGTGCTGTCATATGATTGTGTGTGTCAACCTAGTTGGGATCATGTAGTTTCACTTTGAAGACCTGTACACTAGGCTTTGTACGACTTATTTATCAATAAAGGTTGTTGATAAAAAAAAAAAACAGAAAACCATGTCATTCATGTACACATTTATCATAACAAAATGCTAATAGTTGGAATTAATTGGACTAATTTGAGACAAAGTAAAAAATTCAGTGTCAAAATCAATCAAATTGAAATTATAAGGACTAAAATGACATAAGGCCTAAAGTATAGGGTCTAATAGTGTAATTTGTCCTAATAAAATATACTTGGAAATAGGGGTGTAAATTTGGTCCACATGGGCCTAGGCTCAGGCCGGTCCACTATTTGGCTGTGTGGGTTCTCGCCATAATTCGGGTCGAGCTGGACCGACACACATGCCAAAAAATTAGGCCCAGGTTCATCAAAATAGGGCCTAGGTTCAATCTCGGGCTTGGGTTTGGCGAATTTTTTTTTTTTTTGGCAAAAAGTAATTGATAGACATATTATATATCTAGATTATTTAAGAGGGATAAAAAAATAAAAATAAAAATTGTAAATATTTTAGTTAAGATTAATGAGATATTTAGTTATGTTTCATATGGTCGTAGTTATGTATGACTCTTTTTTTTTTTTTTTTAGTTAAGACAAAAAAATATGAAATTATGTAATTTTCTTCTTTTGTTGTGATGTTATTTTAGTTATTATAATTCATGAGAGCTATTTGGTTATGGCTCGTGTGGTTTTTAGTTATAACTTCTTCTCTTTTTTTTTTTTTTAGTTATGACTAAGTAATAAGTAATAAGTTAGGTTATTTTCTACTTTAGTGATGACTAATTTTTCTTTGTTATAACATTATTTTAGTTATAATTAGGGAGATATTTGATTATGTTATATTTTGTAGTTATGACTCAAAAAGTATGAAGTTATGTTATTTTCTTATTTAATTATCAGGTGCATACATAGCCTTTCCCAAAAAAATAATAAATAAAAATTGAAATAAAATGAATAATTTTATATATTTAATAGATAACATTTAATGAATAATTTGTATTTCAAAATGAAATAAAATATTATAAAAATTTATATCATTAAATAAAATAGATATAGATTATTGATGATGGTAGAAAATTGCATCACTACACGTACTAGCCTACCAATCATTTGTATTGTACTCTACCTCAATAATCTAATAAAACATTACGAAATTAAATAGGGAAAGATTTTTTGAGACAACATTAACTAAGTGTTAATGAATGGTGGGAAAGGTTTTTTCAAAGGGCACTGGTTCTCTCCAGTTAGGGATCCTAATTGGAAAGTACTATTAGGCTTCGGTGGGCCCACCACGGAGCTCGCATTGATATTCCAAACCGTTCATTGTGTAAAAATTGTAGAATACTTCATCCTTGTAAAAAACCACATTGATTAGATATCGATAAACACTTGATCAACTAACATTCGTGTTAACAATTTATTTTAAAAGTCATATTTACTGTTGACACAAAAGTGATCTAATCAAGTGGATACCGGTATCCAATTAACATGATTTTTTGCAAGGAATAAGTACTTGACGAGTTCTATACATTGAATGGTTTGGATCATTAATGCAGGCTTCGTGGTGGGTCCATGAATGCCCAATAACACCCTCCAATCCGATTTGGATGGGCGAGAAGCCACCCTATTTTCGAAACCCCAATTGTGAGTTATTGGAACATAAAAAAAATAATTTAAATTAAGTGGAACATATATAAGTGAAGAGTGATTTATGAATAAATGCCCCTAGAATTTTTCATACATATATACCATTATGCAGTAACCTAACATCAGACATACAGTGTAGGGGAATCTCTTTGGTACACTTTTTTATGAAGAGGTGTTTTATATGTACCTTCTAACATATTTTTTAGTATATGTTACGTACATTTTCTGATAAATGTTACTCAATTTTCTGATGAAATTATGACAATTTGTAGTTAAAAAATGAATTAACCACAAATAATCGTAACTCTGCTAGAAGTTTATGTAAGATATATCACAAAAATAAGATAAACTACCAAAAAAATATGTAACAAGCTTCCTAGATATACCGAAGAGATTTCTGCACTGTAGAGGTAACTTTTTTTTAATAACTCGATATCTAACCCATTAGACCGACTAAGTCAAGGAATCAATCCTATTGTCTACTTGCGAGGGTTCTAATTAAAGTTAGGACAAAGTCCCATATGGACTGTCCTTGATAAATTGTTTGCGCTTAGAAAATTTCAAACTTGAGACCTTGGAGGGAGTACACTCTCAAGTCCTAAATCTTTACCATTATGCCAACCTTTTAGCTACCCAACCGCGCCGTTACCTTGCTACATTATACATAAATGACCATTATGCAGCAATCCAAATACAATGAGATGTTTTGTATTTCTTGTTGCTTGAACTACAGGGTGATTTAGTAAAATGATTATTTTTATTTACATTGTTAAGTCAAAAAATCTAATAGGAGAGGTCAATATAATTTTAGAAACTTTAAGGGATGTGTCTGTAATTTCAACACACCTCAACAGAGGTAGTGTAGTTTATTTTTTTATTTATTATTTGTAATGTAGAGAAATCGCATTTATGTTAATTTTTTAGGCAACCCAAGTGTTAATGAATGGTGGGAAAGATTTTTTCAAATGGCACTAGTACTCTCCAGTTGGGAATCTTAATTTCAAACTAGAGAAATTTTAAAATACAAAGAAATTCATCGCATTGATAATTCAAATTGTTGAATATGTAAAACATGTCAAGTAATTTATCTCTGTAAAAGATCACATTGATTGGATATCATTAACCACTTGATCAAATCACATTTGTGTGAACAATTTATTTTAAAAATCATATTTAGCATTGACACAAAAGTGATCTGATTAAGTGGCTACTGATATCCAATTAATTTGATATTTTATAGGGATGAAATACTCGACGAGTTGTACATATTGAAAGGTTTGGATAATCGATGCAAGCTCCGTGGTGGGTCCACGGAGGCCCAATAACATCATCCAATTTGATTTGAACTGAAGAGAAGCCTTCCTTTTTTTTAAACCCTCAATTATGATCTCGGATTCTTGGTCCTAACAAGTCACTGGTTTGATGAAACTCGCATCATGCACAGTAATAACAAAAATGTTAGAAATTCCAAAATAAAATTTCTTCCAAATGTCTCACATGGCACCCATGTGAGACATTTGGTAAAAATTTTAGTGGAACTTTTGAGGTTTCTAGCACTACTCTAGTAATAATATTACAGGAAATGAAAGAAAATGACATAGAAGGCAGTTTTTAGATTTATTTTGAAAATTAATAATATATATAATTGAATAATTATTATTAGAAAATATATGAAAGAGAGAGAAAATTATCTTATATATTTTAATAATTATCACATCACTAAATTTAAAAAATAAATCTTACTTTTAAGAAATAATAGCACTACTCCAAAAGGAAACACTTTTTCACTCTATAAAAAGGTGAAAGTTCTTCCCTTCTAAAAAAAAAAAAAAAAAAAAAAACTTTTTAGGATCTATATATCAAAATTAAAATATCATAATAACTTGATTAAACTAAATAATTAAAATAGATTTAAATATGTATCGTTTAATCTCGCCATCACCATGAGATATTGAGGCATGGATTTCACCATTAGAAAATTCTAACACAAACTCTTCCCCTTATTCTGCTATTCTTTACGTTGTCTTTCAATAGGGCTGACAACCGTTTAATCTACATATATATAGATACATATAAATCCTAACAGGATAGGAGCGAGAACCAGACCTAAATAAAACAATTATTGATCTCTCCCATTAAAGAATTAAAGAATTTAAAACATACCTTACACCTTCGAACTACATATCCACATATAAAATAAATAAAGGAAAAATAACCAATGTGTCTTATTCTGCTGTTAAGATTACTATAAAAGTCCTATAAAGTTTTAGGAAGCAGCTTGCCTCCAGTCCTTAATCGGACTAGACTATGCTGTTTGGCCCGTAAGGGCCCACCACGACTCATGTTTTAATAATCTGAACCGTTCAATGTGTAGAACTCATCGAATACTATATGCCTGCAAACAATCATGTTGATTGAATATCGATAGCTATCTCATTTTATCAGTTTTTTGTCAATCGTTAATTTGTTCACCGTCCATTTTTTTTTTAATATACAAAATTGATTTGATCACATAGCTATTGATATCTAATCAACGTGATTTTTTATAAGCATCTAGTACTCGACGAGTTCTATATATTGAACGGTTCGGATTATCAAAATGGGACCCATGGTGGGTCCTCACGGGCCGAACAGCACCGTCTAGTCCGATTAAGGACTGGAGGCAAGCTGTTCCAAAAGTTTTAATATGGATAATTAAGTCCTTTTTTTCATAGCATATTTTCGAAAAGTTCATTACTCCATAATGGTACATGTTATGTCAATTTTATTCCTCATTTAATATGAAAATATTTTTAATTTAAGTAAAATAATATTTTTTTAATTATAAAATTTATGATATTGTAGTAAAAAAATCATAAATCAAAATGAAAAAATTATCAAAAAGTTCTATTTTGTTTTAAAATTATTATTGAGTTACATCAAATTTCAATATTAACAAATAAATCTTTTTTTTTTTTTTTACAAATTGTTATACGTAAAAAAATTCAATTGTTCATAATAGTATATTTTATTTTCATTTTATCTTTTTCATTAAAATAGAAGAAAAAATTTCATAAATAATTTTAATTTATATGAATTTTATAATTAAATTATTTTTAATTGTTCAAATTAAATGAGATTTCATAAACAAAATTATAAGTGTAAGATTAATAATTTTTACAATTAAAATTTAAATTTTAACTAGGTTAAAATTATTTATAAAATTATTGTTCATATTAAATAGGAAGAGTAAAATTGAGATAAGACACATCATTATGAAGCAATGAATCTTTTGGAGACCTTTTATCACAAATAGGATTTGGTTGTTCATATTAAAACTTGAGAAGACTCATTAGTAATTTTAAGAGAAAAAATATAACTTATTGATTATTTTTCCAATAATAAATATACTATATGACTCAAAATTTTATAAATCACAACACCAATTTCAAGCTTATATCAGTCAATCTGTCCAAATCATTTTCAATATGTGTTCACAAACCAAACAAAATATAATATGTGGTAGCCTAATAAAGAATAATTCTTAAAGCTTGAAGTAAAAGGTGATTTAGTAAAATAATTATTTTCATTTACAATGTTAAGTCAAAAAGTCTGATGAGGGAGGTCAGTTTAATTTTAAAACCTTTACAGGAGCTCTTTGTAATTTCAACAAACCTGAAGGGGGTCTGTAATGCCCTCAAAATAAACCCATAATCATACATTCATGATATAAGAAAGAGACAATATATTCCATAAATCAGAGTATCTAATACAAGAGTGTTACATGTTGACAACAAAAGTAAATGCCCTACGGGCTTACAACTTTCCAAGTCAACACTTGGGTTCAACAAAAAAGAGTTCTAACTCTAAACATATTAAGCCCTTGGCTTGAATTACATGTAACACACAAAATAATCACAAAAATAAGCCTTCAGCTTCTACAACCTCCCAAGCTACGTCCTTGGAGGCGGCATATCACCTGTACCTGAAAATGATGTCCCATATAGGGTGAGCCAACGCCCAGTAGAGATATACTAAACATAATATGAGCAATAACTAAAACATTAGTATCTGATAAATGTTTAACTCATACAAACCAACGTACAACACAATCCAATTCCATGACAGAAATGTCCATATTTCATTCCACTTTCCTTTACTTAACCAATTTTCAATTCATAAACATGGCTCAGAACCTGGCCAAACAATTAAATGAGATTACAACTCATATCAACAATACTTTCATTTCAAATGAGATAACAACTCATATCAAAACACTTCTATACTTCACAATAGATACACATATTCGCTGTATCAATATCATATTAAAACACTTCCATACTTCACAATAGATACACAGGTTTGCTGTATTAATGGAGTCCATCCCCTATCTCCTCCCAAACAATATCTGGTTTAGGAGTCCATCCCCTACTCCTCCCAAACCGTGGAGTACATCCCCTATCTCCTCTCACACAATACAATGTATATAAACAATTATTATATACATGATCAATCAATACGCATATTTGATGTATTATTCCAACCGTCATATTCAATGACATATTTAATCGATTAGTTTTAATTTGCCTAATCATCATGTATTGTCTACAACAATCAAGACTATCCTCCACCGATAGCCCAAAACAATTATTTCTAAACAGATAATAATTACATCCAACAGGTAAATTATCAACATTATCAATGGTGAGTGATTAATCAATCCAACTCCACCATTCAATCGCATTATAAGCCAATTTCATTATTTCCAACTCAATTCCACATTTCCATAACTTCCCAAATTAATTACATAAATTAATTGATAACAAAATTAGGGCTTTCCTCCCTCTTTTCTCAACATTGACCCAAGGTCCAAATATTAACAACTAACATCATTAATCTCATTTCAAGACCCAAAAATACACATGTATTGGTCAAATTAACAAACCCCTCTTCATTCATTTTGAAACCCTAACACCCAAAATTACTCAACTCCGACATTAAATCAAAATGACTAAAAGTTTAAGTCAAAGATCATAAAAATGAGTAGTTATCCCTATCTCAAATTCGAAGCTCAAAGGAGAAGATGAAGAATTTCGAAGTGCTCCAAACCCCAAGATTTTCGGATCAAAGTGAAGCCCACACCAAGCACAACTTTTTTTACAAAGGGACTAGGCTAGAAACACACTAGAACTAGATCAAACCTTAGAGAGAAGTTGAAGTTTAGAGTGAGGAGCTCTCAAATGGAGGTTTTGAAAAGGTAGAGAGAGAGAGAATGCCGAAAAGTGATCCAAAAAGTGAAATCCCGAACTGATATAAAAACAGGTTCACTCGAGCGTGGGATTCTCCGCTCGAGCGTAAGACATAGACGTACGCTCGAGCGTCAAAAGCGCCGCTCGAGCGCCGGATGCACACTTCTAGAAGTTTTGCAGTCGATGGTCCCCGTTCGAGCGTGAAAGTAGACGCTCGAGCGTCCGATGACCAGCAGAACAAAATGCTGAGAGAAGAATAATCATGCTCGAGCGTCAAAATGCCCGCTCGAGCATCAAAAGCCCCGCTCGAGCGTGAAGGCCAAAAACAGGGCATCAACTCTTGGTTTTCAAACACAACCAACCTGTTTCAAACCTGCCTAACATAATCCAAGACTCAAATACAAAGAGTAAAAGATAGAAATGAGAATAAGACAACAACCCCTCCATGGAACCGAGTCCGAAATACAGTTAAACAACAAGGGAAAACCGGGATCGCTGTGTGTTTGATTGGACGGACTAGATAAGGAGGGATTAGAATCCATCGGACTTGAGTCCTGGGACTGTGAATCCCCCGGACTATTTGGTTGGATTGGATATGTATCCTGTGTTTGTTTTTTCATGGGATTAGATGTCTGGAAATGACTATTTTTAGTGAATCAAGCGTTTGGTTGGACGGACTGGATAGGATAAATGAACAAAAGACTATTTTATCCTTTTTCAATTGTGTACTAAGTAATAGCAATATTAAACATATCTTTAATATTTTAATTATTTTTAGCTAGATTAAATAAAAATTTATTTTATTTTATTTTTTACACAATTAAATAAATTTACTTTTTTAAATTAAATAAATAAATAAATAAAATATCAATAAAATTTTATATTTTTTTTTAATTAAAATTTTAAATAAATTTGTTTTAAAAAATAATAATAATTAAATAATGAAATTAAATAAAACATCTATTAACATTTAAATAATGAAATTAAATAAAATATAAACAAAATTTTAAAATAAAACATCAATAAAATATCTATAAAATATTATTTAAAATAAATAAATAAAACGTCAATAAAAAGTTAAATAAAATTATTTTATTTTTAAATTGAGACATTTAAATTTTATTAAATATAATACATAATTAAATAGTAGAGGGTCAAATTGATCATTTCACCACCTAATCCCAACAGTAAATAATCCCCCCAAAATTGTCCCACACCCCCTCTAGAATAATATAATCTCCCATATGGGGTATAAGGAGTCCGGCCAGATTCCATGTCCGGCGGACTAAAAAAAAACAAACATCGGATTGGATTTACTGTGCGGATTACAATTCACACAGTAAATAATCTCCCCTTATCCCCCAATCAAACACACCCCATAGGGTCAATATAATTTATCTTTTTTGTTAGTTGAAATAGTGAAATTACATTTATATTGATTTTTGAAGCAACATTAACCAAGTGTTACTGCCATCTATCATCTCTGATTCTCGGTGCGTACTAGTCTTTGATCATTATTATTATTTTTTTTAATGAGACTCATGCGTCATGCATAGCAATAATTGTACGGGAAATAAAAAAATAATAATATAAAGGACTATTGGAATTTTTTTTTAAAGATTTTTAATATTAAAATTTTATAAGATAAATAATATATAATATTTTTATAATAGTTAAGGTCCTTCAATATTTTCACAAAGAAAATTCGACTCAGAAAAATTTTGTCTGACTCAAAAAAATTTCACTTTGACTTAGAAAAATTTTAAAATTTCTCAATGATCATACCAGAGAAAATTTGAAATTTCTCTAATGAAAATTGAAATTTCTATAAGCCAGGTAAAATTTCTCTTAGTCGAATTTTCTCTGTGAAATATTGAGAGACCTTAACTAATAAAAAAATATCTTGGACCTTTTCTACTATACAAAGTTGAAGAGGAATGTTCCACTAATTTTCTCAAGACTATTTTTAGATTTATTTTTAAGATTTAATAGTATGTAAAATAAATAATTGATTGATTATTAGGAAAGTTATTAAAGAGAGAAGGAGTTGTCTTATATATTTTAATAAATTATAACATTATTAAATTAAAATAATAATTTTTTTAAAAAAATAAAAAATAAAAAAAATAGCACCACTCCAAAAAGAAACACTTGAAAGAATCAGGATCTTCTCCTTACATTTCCTACTTGTAAGTCCATTGGCTCACTTTTAGGCCCAATTTTGATAATTCGAACCGTTTATATTTTAAGATTTGTTAAGTATATTATACCTGTAAAAAATCAAGTTGATCGGATATCAAAAAGCATGTGTTCGGAAAACTGTTTATTAAATTCTTTAAAAAAATAATTTTTAGTTTGAGTTTTCCAAACACATGTTTTCTGATATCCGATCAACTTGATTTTTTACAGGTATGATATACTGAACAAATCTTAAAATATGAAAGGTTCGAATTATCAAAATTGAACCTAAAAGTGAGCCCAATGAACTTACAAGTAGGAAATGCAAGGAGTGATCCTAATTCACACTTGAAAGGTCTTCTCACCTTCTCATATCCACTTTTCATTTGGGAAAGCGGAACATAGTTGCGGAGTTTTTAACACGTAAGTTGTATGAGTTTCTAGATATTGCTATGTTAATTTTAATTTTTTTGAAAACATTTGGAGAATTTTTTTTAAAAAAAATTCAGGGTTAAATCATGTAACGAAATAAATTTTAATTTATTTTTAATTTAAACTATTTATCTATTTTCATTAACACTATATTTAGAAAATTTGAGAAGAGATTTAAAAAAAGAAAAAGAAAAAGAAAAAGTGTGTAAAACTATGTAAAATGTATGTATATTTTATTCATATTACACCTATCGTTTTCCTTTTTCTTTCCAAATCGCTTCCTAAATCCCCTAACCAAACGAATCATAAGTAAAGTGCAAAAAAAAAAATAGTATTTTAGTCATTAAACTCAATGTAATTGTATATAAAATATCTAAAATATTATTTTTTGTTGAATTTAATGACTACAATGTTATTTTTTTCGCTAGTTTTACTTTAGAAAAGTAAATAAATAGTTTCGATTAACAACAAATTAAAAGATTAGGATTTAGATTAACAAAATTAAAAACTCAGTATTTATTTTGTCATTAAACTCAGTATGATCGAATCTCGCTAGTCTGGAGGTTTCCAAATGGGCCAAGGATAGAGACAGTCTTACCAACCAACCCAGTTAGGCCAGGCATCCAGGGCAGCCAATGGAGCCACATTTGCACAATCAACACAGTAGACTTGTGTTCAGAGAGGTGATGTAGGAGAGCAGAGATCACAGGGTAGGATGTATGCTGTCACCGCAGCAAAGCAGTCTTCAGTATCGTCGGTTGTGAGAGGTACTTATCTCATCTTCAATACTTGGGCTAGTGTGTTGATAGATACCATTGCATCACATTCATTTATAGCAACTACATTTGCATCCTTGTTGGCGTTAGAAAGCGAACAACTAGAGCCTCTACTTATGGCGGAATCACCTGTGGCGAGTAAAGTTATCTTGAACCAAGGATGTCGTGGGTGTATCATTGAGGTCGCAGGTCGAAAACTTCCGTTTAATTTCGTATTGTTGGAAATGCCGAATTTTGATGTTATTCTTGGCATGGATTGGTTGTCTTCTTACTGGGCTATTATAGATTGTTATCGTGGGAGAGTTACCGTATGCACGTCATGTGGTGATTATTTCACATTTTTGGGGGATAGGAACGATAGGTCCTTACTCTCATCATACTACCCACGTGGCTGAGGTGAACTTAGTTCTTTTCTAGCAACCTTTTCAGATGACAAAGGTGGTACAATCCAGGATGGGTTTCCGAGGGTAGTATGTGAGTATTCCCATATCTTTCCTAAAGATCTCGTTGAATTACCTCCTCACCAGAAAGTTGAGTTCTCTATAGACTTAACACCGGGTACAACACATATCTCCCTGAATGGCCCTCGAGGCCTGTGTTGATTGTGTAGGCTAATGGCTCTGAGTCTGCCGCTAACCAGACGCACCAGATGTGCCACCCGACTGAGGGTGGCTGCCCTGTCCCTTGACTCTAGCTCTGAAAACGAGCTGCAGACGGCGCAGACTGTTGTCCTTCACCCTTTTGCTTGCAAGCTATTGACTTGTGACCGAAGTGGCCACGCTTGAAACAAGTGATCCCTCCCTAACCACCTCTAACTGCCCTAGAACTCAGTACAGGAAAAGTGGATCTAGACTGTGCTCCCTGGGACTGTTGTGGGATGGAACCCCTTTGCCTCTTACTGTCCTGAGTCTCCTCCTAAACCTCTTGACTCCTCTACTCGGAGCCCTTCATCCGCTCCTCCTCCGTCTGAACCACGGTCTCAAGATGAGCCGCTACCTCCATAAGGTGTCTGTAGTCCCTAATCATAGACCCAGCCACTTTGAAAAGATGCCTAGTCCTCAATCTCTTCTTAAACTCAATGCAACAACATTCTTCCATCGCCGCAAGTTCCGATGCAAACCTAGAGAGGCTAGTAAAAGCTACCTCAAACTCAGTTACTGGTGTGTTAAGCTGTCTAAGCTTCAGAAACTTCTCCCTAACAGTGGGAGGCAAAAACTTGTCCTGGAAGGTGTTACCAAAGGCCTTCCAAGTCACTCCAATGTGCCCACACCCATACTTCCACCACTGACCCACATCTCCCTCTAGCCAGAAGGATGCCAAGGTCACTCTCAACCCATCGTCCTCGATGCCAAGCATCTGGAACATCTTCACCATCTACTCCAGCCACTTATCCACCTTCAGTGGCTCCTTATGATCCTCCAAAAACTCTTCCAGATTAGACCGGAAGAACTCCCTCTTCAGAAAAGACAGTCCTGTCTCAGCAACATGGGCTTGGACTTGATTTCCAGCTCTAAGAATGTCCATGGATTCCCGCAAAGGCCCGGCCATTTCACAACCCAAAGCGCCTATGGCCTGCTGACCAACTGGTTCGACCACATTAACCTGACTACCCCATTCTTCCTGTGCCGAAATTTCATCTGGTAATGGCACCTCTTGCCGTCTAGGCCTGCCACGCCTACCACCACATCCACGTCCACGTCCTGACATCTTAATGAAGGTAATACAAGAGATTAGCACATTTACAAATGTGCCAAAGCTAACTCACTTGCATCCTAATGCGATGGACAACAGATAATTCACTCCATATAAGCACATAATCACATAAACACATACGAACTTTCTTTCTAGATATTGATCGTCTCACGACGTTGCCAAAGTTCTAGTTAGAAATAGCAATAATCAAGTGCTCTTCTAACAGGACTTCTAGAAACTCGTAGACCCAATCAATATCTTAGAAATTAAGTTCCATACCCATTTAGTCACATAGGCATGTCATCACATAGCATACCAGGTTTACTTCTAATACAAACTAACGAGGCAACCCATTGTGGTAAAAGCCACATCCCACGATCCCAAAGTATTCAAACCTGGTAGCTCTAATACCAAGTTTTAACGCCCTAAAATAATCACAATAAAACCATCCACAATATTAATAAATAACAATACCATTTTGAGTACAATATCCTTTCCATTTCATATAATCAAAGTATACCAAAGTTGTCACTTGCAGTTATACATTCATAAGTCCTAACCCTAAATCTATAGCATGTGATACAAGTTAAAGATATGAAATAAGTGTTAAACAAATAATAAATGCCCTGATGGCTACATATGTCCAAGACAGTGCTTGGTTAAAACAAAAGTGAGTCCAAGCTCAATACAGTTAAAGCCCTAGGCTTATAACAAAATAAATATAACAATTAAACAAAAAAAAGCCTTCATCTCCAAGTTCCTCCCAAGCAATGTTCTTGGCAGAGACACATCATCAGCACCTGAAAATTGTTTTCTCACATAGGGTGAGCCAAAGCCTAGTAGAAATACTCTAACACAGTTTATGAATCTTAACAAAGATATAAGGTGAATGCATATGCAATGCTCATGCCAAAAACATTTAATATCTCCTTTCAAAACCATACAATGTCAAGTCTATACCACAATTCAAGAAATCATTTCCTTTATAATAGAAAATAGGGCTGTGAATATAACTCTGAGAATCCTTAGGTACGTATCTGCAAGCAGGCTATACAAGCACTACCAATTTGTCATTTTTACCGGTATTAACCGGAAGGCTCGACACCTAATCGCAAAGGTTTCTGGACTTTCACCAAGGGCACATAGGCTAACATAATACCATGACCACACCCCCTATCCAAATTCACCAATGTATTCACCCATTTTTTTCAAAACAATAAACATTTTCAATGTGTTAAATATGCAACAATGCCCAATGCAAATGGATAAGAAAATAATTTCAATTCTCTTAGTTCTCATGCAATTTCTACAACAATCATAGCTATCCTCCACCGATAGCCCAAAACGGATATCTCTAAACAGATAAATAAATTCCTAATAAGCTTATACATTTCAAAATCTTAAGATGGGAGTGATAATACATATCCAACTCTGCTATCTTTATCAACGTCAATCCAATTTCACAAATCCAACATCAATTCCATTTATCTATACAAATTTAACATTCGATAAATTTGGGACAAAACCCTTTTTTTTCTTTATAAATCAATCCCAAGGATAAAAATCCACCTTTTCATCATAACTCCACAATAAATATATTTCCTCAATCATTTCCAATGATTCATTTGATAATCCCTCTTTTTGATTTCAAATCAAAACTCTAGATTTGTCCAAAAATCCCCAAATCACAATGTTGTTTCAAAAACACAAATAATTAAGTTAAAAATCATAAGAAAGTGCAAAAATATCCCTACCTCAAGCTTAGAAGACAAGAGAGAGAAAGGAGAAACCACAACGAGACCGAAATCCAACTTTGTTTTGATTATAACGAAACTCTAAGTGAGCTCTACCTTTTTATCAAAGGGATTAGGGTAAAGAAATCAATGGATCTAGGTGTATTTGTAGAGAGAAGCTAAGTTCTAAAGAGAGAGGTCTTAACTTAGGGTTTTGAAATGTTTAGATAGAGAGAGGGATGAAAAAGTGACTCAAAAAGTTACTTTTACGAACTAATATACGTGCAGACTGCTCGAGCGCAAGAAGTGTCGCTCAAGCGACCAGACATAATAAGCGGGACTGCTCGAGCACACAAAGTGACCGCTCGAGCAAAAAATACCAACTCTAAGAAGTTTTACAAACAAAAAACCATCGCTCGAGCGCAAGAAAGACCGCTCAAGCAAAGAATATCATCTCCCAATATCTCTGCAGACTTGAAAAAGTACTAGAAGTTCACATAGACCGCTTGAGCGCACGAATCACCACTTGAGGGAAGAGGCAAAATTCTAGGCAACAACAGTTTTGAAAAACAAGCTACCAACCTATTCCAAATGCAATCGAGACACTTATAGCGATTCTGGTTTTGACCTGTTGCTTGTCGTATTCTAGACTCGGATCTGTATGGTTTTGAATGGTTATTCATATCTTGTTTCCCTTGTCTCCGATATATTTTGGTTATCGGGTTGTGGTTGTGGGTTTGAAACAGGTTGGTTGTTTGTTTTTCCAAACCTGTGTTGGCCAGAATTTTGGTCTTTCGCTTGAGCGGGCCTTCTTGCGCTCAAGCGGGTTCTGCAAACCCTCAATACGTAGCTCATCTGCAAAATACTAGAGAAGTGATTTCCATGCTCGAGCGGCGTTTCCTACGCTCGAGCGGATTGGCACTCAAGCGGAATTCATTGAGCTCGAGCGGTCTGCATGTTGTTTGCAAAAGTTCTAGAGGTGTGTATTCTGCGCTCGAGCGGAACAAAACTTTGTGTATGACGCTCGAGCGTCAACTTCTCCGCTTGAGCGGACTGTGCGTATATCAGATCGCAAAAGTGACATTTTATAACACTTTTTCATTCCTTTCTCTCTCTAAAACTTTCTAAAAACCTAGATCTAGACTCTCTCTCTCTCTCTCTATATTTTCGCCTAGAGCTAGTGATTTCTCCACCCTACTCCCTTTGATAAAAAGGTAGAGCTTCTCAACATCTTCACTTTGATCCGATTAGAGTTGGATTTCGGTATCTTTGGGGTTTCTCTCTTGCTTGGCTCATCTTCTCTCTTTGAGGTAGGGATTTTCTATACGTTGTTATGATTTTTAACTTAATTATTTGTAGTTGTGTAACACTGGTGGGATTTGGGAGTATTTTGAGCCAAACCTAGGGTTTGGGTGTAATGTAAAAGAGGGGTTTTTGGTGGAAACGAAATAAATGAACATGGGGTTTGAATATGAAGCCATGTGTTGTCAAAATGGTTGATTTTGGTACTTGGATTGATATTTTGAAAAAGAAGGATTTTGCCCTAAAATGATTATCATAATTATTTTGTATAAATAATTGAAATTGGTATTGTAAACATGAAATTGAGCGAGTATTGTAATAGATGGTGAAATCAAATATGTAATACTTTGCATCTTTGGAAATTTTGGATAATTTATCTATCTTGAGATTGTATATCTGTTTAAAAATATCTGTATTAGGCTATCGATGGAGGATAGCTTTGAGTGTTGTAGAAATTGCATGTGGATTAGGTGAATTGAAACTAATCTTTTGTTAGTTGTCATTGAATATGACTATGATTATATACATTGTATATGTATGATTATTTGGGAGAAAAAAAGGGGATATACTCCATGTGTGATTATGTGTTCATATAAATTGCAAATGTATGATTGTTTAGGAGGAGAAAGGGGATAAACTCCATTATAATTAAGTTGGCTGAAGTGTCCTGGGTGAAAGTCCCAAAATTATACATGGGTGCCGATCCCGCAAACGAAATATCCGTAAAATGGCAAATTGTGATTTATATATGGGTGCTGATCCGGTGGACGAAATATCCGTAAAATGGTAGTTTGAAGTGTTTATATGTTGATGATGCGATTGTAGAATCATGGAGTTGTAGTCTCATTTAAGTTATGAAAGAAATAATGAAATTGACTTATATATGTATATTGAAATGAATTGGAGGAAAATATAATGGAATATGAAATTGGTATTTTATGGCAATATAAAAGTATAAATGTTTTATCCTGGGCATTGTGTATGCACATGCACTTATATCTTTGTTAAATCTGATATATTGCATTAGATTATTTCTACTGGGCTGTGGCTCACCCTATTTGGGAAAAACATTTTCAGGTAATGATGGCATGCCTCCACCAAGGCAATAGCAATGCAGAGACTTTTGAGAAGAAAGAGCTTCTTTGTTTTGTGTCATTTCTGTGTAGCCTAGGACTTAATTTGTATGAGCTAGTCTCATTATTGTTGTAACCAAGTCATGGCTTGGAAAGGTGTAAACCCATAGGGAATTTATTTATGTTAAACTCTTATGTATCATTAACTTTATGTAATGAAATGACTATTTACGCTGATTTATATTGTTATTAACACATGTTGGGTCATATTTATTATATTATTTTGGGGGCGTTACAACACTCCAATAACCAAACTCAATGAGGAATAAGGAGAAACAAAATATGATTAACCATATATGACAATGAAACCCGAATCCAGAACATCAAATGGGTCGAGTCTAAACCAAAATCGCTATACTTACATTCCACTGTCAAAATCATTCTACCAAAAGGTTAAGGAACAAATACAAACTTTTAATTCCTTTGATTATTGCCACACTAATATATCACTATTCTCCAAAATTATGTAAATATGAAAAAGAGTCCTACATAGTTGGCAATCAGGTTTAATTTTCCCTAGTTTTACATTGAATCTCATGTTCTATGGAATTCTCATCCTAAAATTTAATTAAAACAATAAACTAACATATCAATTCATACATATATAGCATAAACACAATTGAAAATACAAATGAGTATTGGGTTAAAATCTATTCAGCTACTAACAAAATGTAGAAAATACAATTTTTTTTTTTAAAAAAAAAAAATATGAACTTCGTTGATTAAATTTCTTCCTACTATCAGCTAAAACCCAACTTGGTGACAATAACTGTGTTTACTTTTCCTATTTGTTTTTATCCTTTTTTTTTTATTTTTTATTAATTCTCAACAACCAAACAGTGCACCAAAAGTAAATCATGCCCAAAATTGAACCAAAGGCATTAAAAGAACAATTTCATAAAAGCCTAAATAAACATAAACTAGAGAAGATAAACCTATAGAAAACACCCATTCATAGAAACCAAAATAAGAGAGAGAGAGAGAGAGAGAGAATACCATTAATTGGATTTGTGAAGGATCTGAAGAGTAGCTTGGAATCAACGAAGATGCAATTGCAAACAAAGCCCTAAAATGGTTTGAAAGGGGCTGTGTTTGTTACGGGGAGGAGATAGCTGAAGTGATGAAGGGGGATGAGGGAGCGGGAGATAGAGGGATTGAGTTGGTGGCTGGGAGAGAGGGAGGAAGATAGGGACTCGCTTCTTTACCATCTCAATCTTAGAGAGAGCATCGGTGGCAATCGAAGGTGAAGACGGCTACGACGCGATCGGAGGTAAAGAGAGTAGAGTTGAGGGAGTCGCTAGGGTTGAAATAAGGACTAGCATGTGTTTGGAAATCTTTGGCAAATGAAGAGTTGTGCTCTCAGTCATGGGCAAAAGAATTGGCGCGTGTTTGAATAATATTTTATATAAAAGTAAAATTGAAAAAAAAAAAAACAATCACACTTATTTAACAACTGTGATTCAAAAAGAAAGATATAATCACACTTCTAATAAAAGTGCTTAAAAATAAATACTATCACATTCAATTAAATTTATTGTGATTAAAATATTATTCTAATTTTTTTAATCACTTTTCTAATAAAAGTGACATATTTTAAATTTCTCGTGTGATCTTTATGCATTATTGTAGTAGTGCCTTAGTGAAATTTTATTACCCTACTCCCTTAATGTCATCACTATCTATCTCCAACTCCCACAGGCAAGCTTCAGTCACCACCTCAGTCAACAACAATTTTTTAGTGACCAATGTCTATTACCATTGACCACTTTTTGGAGACCATTTTGGTGTAGTAAAATTTTACTGACTTTTCACAACGAAATTTTCTTGTCACAATGTTTACTGTCATGATGACAATGAAATTTTATACTATTTTGAAAAGAAGAGAACATAGAGAAAGATAAAGGGAGGGAGGGAGGGGGGAGAGAGAGAGAGAGAGAGAGAGATGTGTACATCTACACTGACAGGGGGAAACAGAAGAGCAACAAGGCGAAGAAGGTGCTGGCAGTAGAATGGTAGAGGTGAAATTGATAGAGGCTAATTGGAATGTTGAACAACGATAGAGATCTAGATCGACAAGGCACAAATGACAGCGATAAAGGCATGAACAATGATTTTGAAGTAATGAATTTTTAACATCAGTCCAGATCTTACTAAATTTATTTAGAAAATAAATTATCTTACTATAAAACCTTATAAAATTTTCAATTTTTTCATAATAATGTTGTGTCATACAACAAATAAATTTTAGTAGATTCACTTCAATAATATAACAATAATTTCATGATGACTATATTATCTTATAAGATTTTGTTTGGGGTGTTGACTTTTTGGTTAAAATAGCAAAAAAAAAAAAAAGTCAAAACACTCAATCACCACTCTTTTTACTTTTTTACACATCTTTTTATAAAAAAAATTAAAAAATTAATTAAAATAGTCACTTCTCCAACACAGTCTAAATATAATTGTTGCTTTGATTTATTAACTCCCACCATTTGTGCTAGTTATCATCATAATGATGGTTTGAAATTCTGGGTAAAACTAGAATCTTTTCCTATCTTTGGTCAATTATTTAGGTGGGACCCGTGAGCCAAAATTGGCGGGTCTAAGTGGTAACGTGTTCTATGCCGCGTTGTGATTCACGTGGTATATTTGGTTACTCAAAACCATTATCGAGTGAATGGGAAATTGAAGCCAAAGTGTGCTCCATGGAAATAGAGTTTTGGTGGAAATTCCTTAAGGTTTGTAAATGGCTTGTCCCACATTGATTTGGTGAGAAGTTTTGAATGGGTTTATATAGCTTGGACTTATAACTTAGGGAGGGCCCCAAGGGGCACCCCAAGTTTGTAGAAGGGAGAGGTTATGGGCAAAATGGGCTAGACCCATTAGACCAAAAAATCACCACACACGCGGGCGCCGGTGCGTGGTGTGAGGTTGGGTTGGGCTTGTTCGGCCCAATACTAATCTTTTTGGACCAAAAATATTTGAATTCAATTTATTTTTGATAGAATAAATTATGTCCAATTTAAATTTCAAATTTTTGAATTCAAAATTTTATTTGCACCTCTTCAGAAATTATGTACAGGTTCAGATCTGTCCAAAACCGATTCTGTTCGGTTCAAATTTAAATCCACCCGAACAGATTTGAAATTCTAACAGATTCGGTTATCTGTTCAATTCAAACCTAACAGGTACAGTACCTGTTCAAACAGGTATGCTACCTGTTCAAATCAAAATTAAAGGATGCCATTACTTCTATAAATAGACCAGCCCTCATTTGATCAGATTCACTCCAATTTTCATCCATCTTTTGCTGCAAATCATCTCTGCATTTTGCTGCATTTATTCCATTATTTTTCTGTGAGAAAGATTGTATACACTAAGTATGTTCGTTGAACAAATAAATTGTAGTGCTGCATTTATTTGTTGTTGATCATTTCATCATGGGAGATAGACGTCCATATTCTGAAAGCACCAAGGAGATGACGAATCTGTCTTAAGGACACAATGTCAAACACTGGACTTGATCAGATTATTATTCGAAGAAATTAATCAAGTAAGTTGTTTAATTTATTATTCTGTTTTATTTGTTTATTTAAATCAGATTTTAATTTTGTTTTTGTAACAAAATAAAATCTGTTTTTATTTATTTAATTTTATTTCTAGTTTGATTTTTGTGATCAAACAATTTTCTCTCCTTTCCTTTATTTCTTTTATATTCTGTTTGTTGTTAAGTACACAAACAAAATTAATTATTACAGTGAAGATTGTCCAACAATCTTAAGACATGATATTTTTGGTGTCTTCATTATATTTAATTTTTTGTGATTTTATAAAGAAATATTCTGATTGGAAAAACAAATAGTGGTTTATGCTATTTGACAGATAGTAGTAATATACTGTCTATTTTCTTTGACAACTAGTAGTAATATACTGGTGTCATTAACAATTACAGAATATTAATTTGTGTTACAGAAAATTGTTGTGGTATTTTATTTTTCTAGTTTTAGTAACAAGGAAAATAAAATTATTTTGTGTTATAATTTATTTTCTGGTTTTAGTAATTAGAAAATTAATTTGTGTTTTAATTTTTATGATTTTTGTAATCAGAGATTATGGCTACTGCTACTGAAACTACAACTGGAAGTGGTACTCCAATTGTTACACCAACACTGGTCCCTTTCCAGAACCATGTTCAAGTACCAATCAATCATGCAGAAAAATCGAAAAAATTTAACGGTACTGAGTTTAAGAGATGGCAGCAGAAGATACTGTTCTATCTTACAACTCTTCATTTGGCCCGGTTTCTCCATGAAGAGGCTCCAGCACTTAAGAGGGTGAAAGTGATCGGCAAGTTGTTGCCGTTGTAGATGCTTGGAAACATTCAGATTTCCTGTGCAGAAACTACATCCTCAATGGCCTTGACAACATGCTGTATAATGTTTACAGTCCACTAAAGTCAACAAAAGAATTATGGGATTCTTTGGAGAAGAAATACAAGACAGAGGATGCCGGCCCGAAGAAATTTGTTGTCGGTAAATTTCTAGACTTTGTTATGGTAAACGGTAATTTCTCAAGTTCAAAGTTTTCAATTAATTTTACATGATATTCATTTTGAGGGTATGTCTCTGAGCGAGTCTTTCCAAGTCGCTGCTTTAGTGGAAAAGTTACCACCGGCTTGGAAATATTTCAAAAATTATTTAAAACATAAACGCAAAGAGATGACCATGGATGAACTTATTGTAAGACTAAGAATTAAGGAAGATAACCGAAAGGCTGAAAAGAGGAATAGGAAAAATCCCATTGAGTCCAAGGCTAATCTGGTTGAACAAGTTTATAAACCACATAACAAAAAGAGGAAGTTTACTGGAGATGGTCCAAAACAAGGCGATAGCAACAAGAAGTTCAAAGGAAAATGCTATAACTGTGGCAAAACTGGACATCGAGCTTCTGACTGCCGCCGCCCTAAGAAGGATCATGGAAGTACAAGCAAGAAGACTACCAATCAAGCTAATGTAACTAAACTAGATTACATCTCTGACAGAGTGAATGACATCAACCTCTCTGCTGTGGTGTCTGAGGCTAATATGGTTGGAAATCCTAAGGAATGGTGGGTTGACACTGGGGCAACTCGTCATATTTGTGCGGACAAGAAGATGTTCACTACCTACAATGAGGCTGCAAATGGTGAACAACTTTTCATGGAAAATTCTTCTACATCTACTGTGGCTGGACAAGGGAAAGTGATCTTGAAGATGACATCAGGGAAAGAACTGACCCTCAACAACGTACTGCATGTACTTGACATCTGGAAGAATTTAGTTTCTGGTTCTTTGTTAAGTAAAAATGGTTTTAGGCTTGTTTTTGAGTCTGATAAATTTGTATTAACAAAGAGTGGTATATATGTTGGTGAGGGATACATGAGTGATGGTCTCTTTAAATTGAATGTAATGACAGTTGTACCGAAAGTTGCTATGAATAAGAATAACACATCTTTTGCTTATATTCTTGAGTCGAATTTATGGCATGGTAGATTAGGACATGTAAATTTTGATGCTTTGCGTAGATTAATTGGTTTAGATTATATACCAAAGTTTGAAATTAATCCTAATCATAAATGTGAAATTTGTGTAGAAGCAAAACTAACTAAGGCTCCATTTAAATCGCTTGAAAGGAAAATCGAACCTCTAGAGTTAATTCATACAGATGTATGTGATCTTAAATTTGTTCAAACTAGAGGAGGTAAAAAATATTTCAAAACATTTAACGATGATTGCACAAGATATTGTTATGTTTATTTACTTAGAAGTAAAGATAAAGCCTTAGAAATGTTTAAACTCTACAAAACAGAAGTTGAAAATCAACTTGGTAAAACCATTAAAATGGTTAGAAGTGATAGGGATGGTGAATATGATGCACCATTAAATAAATTTTGTGCACTCATGGCATTATTCACCAAACTACAACACCCTATTCTCCTCAGCAAAATGGAATTGTTGAAAAAAGAATAGAACCTAAAAGAAATGATGAATGCCATGTTACTAAGTTCAGGCTTACCACAGAACTTGTGGGGGGAAGCAATATTGTCTGCTAATTATGTTCTTAATAGAATACCCCACAAGAAAACCAACAGCACTCCTTATGAATTGTGGAAAGGTCGACCGCCTTTCTACAAATACTTAAAAGTGTGGGGGTGTTTGGCAAAAATTGAAGTTCCTATTCCTAAAAAGACTAAGATTGGACCAAAAACAGTAGATTGTGTGTTTACTGGTTATGCTCAGAATAGCAGTGCATATCGGTTTCTGACATATAAATCAGAAATACCTGATATAAATGTGAACACTATTATAGAGTCAAAGAATGCTCTGTTTTTTGAACATGTCTTTCTTACAAGAAAGGACAGGAATTAAGTTCACAGAAAAGAACTTATGATTGTACACAAAGTCAAAAACTAATGACAATCAAACACAAGACTAGTAATGGTCTCGACCAACAGGATTTAACTGATGATGAACCAAGACGAAGTAAGAGAGCGAGAACATCAAAATCCTTTGGTCCAGATTTTCTGACATACCTGTTAGAAAATGAACCTCAAAGCTTTAAGGAAGCAATGACAGGCCCTGAAGCACTTTTGTGGAAAGAGGCTGTTAATAATGAAATTGAATCCATTATGCATAATCATTCTTGGGAATTGGTGGATCTTCCACCTGGTTCTAAACCTCTTGGATATAAGTGGCTATTCAAGAGAAAAATGAAAGCAGATGGTTCAACAAACAAGTATAAAGCAAGACTTGTAGTAAAAGGTTACAGACAAAAAGAAGGTCTGGACTATTTTGACACATATTCCCCTGTGACAAGAATAACATCCATTTGCATGCTTATTGCTATAGCAGCGTTGTTTAAATTAGAGATACATCAAATGGATGTTAAGACAGCTTTCTTAAACGGTGATCTAAATGAAGAGATCTATATGGAGCAACCCGAAGGGTTTGTAGTGTCGGGGCAAGAAAAGAAAGTTTGTCGGCTTGTAAAATCACTTTATGGATTAAAACAAGCACCTAAGCAATGGCATGAAAAATTTGATCATGCAATGCTTACTAATGGGTTTAAGATAAACGAATGTAACAAATGTGTCTATGTTAAAAACACTGACCAAGGATATGTCATAGTTTGTCTTTATGTGGATGACATGTTGATCATTGGAAGCAGTCAGTGGATGACATGTTGATCATTGGAAGCAGTCAAAACATAATCAAATCACTAAGCAAATGCTTAACAAAAGATTTGATATGAAAGATATTGGGGTCGCAGATGTTATATTAGGAATGAAAATTACTAAAACATCTGACGGATATGCATTATCTCAATCTCATTATATTGAGAAAATTCTTGATAAATTTATCAAGAATGATTTGAATGTAGCTAGAACACCTATAGACATTAGTCTTTATTTATCGAAAAATAAAGGTGATGCGGTGTCTCAGTTAAAATACTCCCAAATCATTGGAACCCTAATGTACCTAATGAATTGTACTCGTCCTGACATAGCTTATGTAGTCAGTAAATTGAGTAGGTACACTAGTAATCCCGGAGAAGACCATTGGAAAGCGATCATTCGGGTTCTTAGATATCTAAGATTTACTCTTGATCATAGTTTGAACTTTGCTCGATATCCAGCAGTACTTGAAGGTTATTGTGATGCCAATTGGATATCGGACACTAAAGATTCAAAATCCACTAGTGATATGTTTTTACTCTCGGAGGCGCTGCTGTTTCTTGGAAATCCATGAAACAAACTTGCATCGCACGATCCACAATGGAATCCGAGTTCATTGCTTTAGACAAAGCAGAATAAGAAGCAGAATGGCTTCGTCACTTCTTAGAAGACATTCCAATGTGGCCAAAACCTGTGCCAGCTATTTGCATTCATTGTGATAGTCAATCTGTAATAGACAGGGCATAGAATCATATGTATAACGGTAAGTCACGACATATTCGCCGTCGACATAATACCGTAAGGCAATTGTTGTCAAATGGAATAATCTCAATAGATTATGTAAAATCTAAAGAGAATATTGTGGATCGGTTAACAAAAGGTTTGACAAAAGAGCTAGTGTATAGTTCATCGAAGGGGATGGGATTAAAGCCTATTACATAAGAGTCATCATAATGGTAACCCTACTTATATGACTGGAGATCCCAAGAACTAAGTTCAAAGGGACAACTAAGTTATGTCTGGCTCACCAGAAATCACCAAGGGATTAAAATTCCCTACCCATTGCTATGGTGAGAGTGATATCAGCAACATATGTTGTCTGCAGGGGTATAAGGATAAGCTTAGTTTTAATGATTACTTATATCTTCATTTAGGCATGAAAATCAAGACGAGTATAAGGAGATACTCACAATAAGAATCACCTATATAAGTGTCGAACTGGGGCCGTTTCTATGAGAATAAAGATGCTAAATTCTCTAGAAACACTCATGAAAACCAGGAGCGTTCAAGACCAAAATGAACACAACAGTGAGAACCACAATGTGTTAGAAGATATTTTGTGTGAAATCTATTGTCTTGGCTTACCCAAATGGCTGAACAATTCAAGGCATTGCATCCATTGGTTAGCTAGTAAGTCCGATAGGTTATCACTAGGGAAGGTTCAAGGCCGAAAGCTACCTATCCTGATGCAAGATATTTTCGATTTACACTCTTTCGACAAATTCTGCATATTGTTGCATTTCCGTTGTCATCAAATTCCTTTCATGTGGGGGATTGTTAGAAATGGTTTGAAATTCTGGGTAAAACAAGAATTTTTTCCTATCTTTGGTCAATTATTTATGTGGGACCCGTGCGCCAAAATTGGCGGGTCTAAGTGGAAACGCGTTCTATGCCGCGTTATGATTCACGTGGTATATTTGGTTGCTCAAAACCATTATCGAGTGAACGGGAAATTGAAGCCAAAGTGTGCTCCATGGAAATGGAGTTTTGGTGGAAATTCCTTAAGGTTTGTAAATGGCTTGTCCCACATTGATTTAGTAGGAAGTTTTTAATGTGCTTATATAGCTTGGACTTATAACTTGGAGAGGGCCCTAAGGGGCACCCCAAGTTTGTAGAATGGAGAGGTTATGGGCAAAATGGGCTAGACCCATTGGACCCAAAAATCATCACACGCGCGCGTGCGCGCCGCCACCGCCGCCTTCCGTCCGGGCGGACGGGCTGCCTGTGCTTAGGCGTGGGTGTGTAGTGTAAGGTTGGGTTGGACTTGTCCGGCCTAATACTAATCTTTTTGGACCAAAAATATTTGAATTCATTTATTTTTGATAGAATAAATTCTGTCCAATTTAAATTTCAATTTTTTGAATTCAACATTTTATTTGCACCTCTTCAAAATTCTGTACAGGTTCGGATCTGTCCAAAACCGATTCTGTTCAGTTCAAATTTAAATCCACCCGAACAGATTTGAAATTCAAACAGATTCGGTTATTTGTTCAATTCAAACCCAACAGGTACAGTACCTGTTCAAACAGGTATGCTACCTGTTCAATTCAAAATTAGAGGGTGCCATTACTTCTATAAATAGACCAGCCCTCATTTGATCAAATTCACTCCAATTTTCGTCCATCTTTTGTTGCAAATCATCTCTGCATTTTGCTGCATTTATTCCATTATTTTTCTGTGAGAAAGAGTGTATACACTAAGTGTGTTCGTTGAACAAATAAATGGTAGTGCTGCATTTATTTGTTGTTGATCATTTCATCCTGGGAGATAGACCTCCATATTCTGAAAGCACCAAGGAGAAGACGAATCTGTTTTAAGGACACAGTGTCAAACACTGGACTTGATCAGATTATTATTCGAAGAAATTAATCAAGTAAGTTGTTTAATTTATTATTCTGTTTTATTTGTTTATTTAAATCAGATTTTAATTTTGTTTTTGTAACAAAATAAAATCTGTTTTTATTTATTTAATTTTATTTCTAGTTTGATTTTTGTAATCAAACAATTTTCTCTGCTTTCCTTTATTTCTTTTATATTCTGTTTATTGTTAAGTACACAAACAGAATTAATTATTATAGTGAAGATTGTCCAACATGATTCAGTCCACATACAAATAATTTAATAATCAGAGTATTACTGATGATGTAATAAGTGTCAAATTAGAAAGCAAGAAAAATTAGTATATATATATTTATAGTTTGTTAAATTTATTGGTCTAAGTGGTAAGGTCAGCCACTTTTTTATTATTTATTGGGTAAATTATATATTACCTTTTTATATTTGATCATTTTTCTATTGGTTGTCAGCTCCTATAATTAGGGACAAGTTTTCGGTCACCATTGTCAAAATGACGAGAATAACGCAGGGAGACAGAAGAGCAACAAGGAAAAGAAGATGGTGGTGGCAGTAATATACTAAGTGGAATTTGTGAAGGCAATTGCGAACGTTGAATGACTATAAAAATTTGAATTGGCGAGGCACAAATGACAGCGGTAGGAATCAAATATCTACAAACTCTTTCTCTCTCTAGTTTGAGAGCTTCTCTCTTTAAACTTTTCTTCCCCTAGGGTTTCAAAGCTTACAGCAGCCGGCGGTGGGGAAGGGGGTTTCTGGTGGCCTCCGGCCTCCTCTCCCCCTTCCCCTACCCCTCATTTCTCTCTCTTTTACTTGTTTTGCTATCCAATAACTTGGAAGCTCTAGCTTTCCACCCTCGCCCTCCTTTGTGAGGTGTTTTCCCCCCTCCCCTCCCCTCCATCAACTCAGGGAGTGGCTTCACGGATCGGCCATCACCACTTCCTCCACCTCTGCCTGTTTCTCAGCCCTCTTCCTCGCCACCTTCACCTTTGTCGGACTCGCCGATGCCACTGCTGCGGTAGTTTGCTTGGATGTGGTTTTGGGTCTTATTTGTTTTTTTTTTTTTTTTACTTTTCTTCTGTTTGTTTGTTGTTTTGGGTTTGTCTGGTTTGAAGCCCTCTATTTTGGGTTTGTTTGGCTGATTTTCTTTGAGTCTATCAGTGCAGATTTGTTTCAACTTACCCTCTCTGTGGTTGGAATCTATGATATATCCTGAACATGCTCTATTGCTGAACTTTTATGATCGGCTCTGCTTTGCAGTACGAGCACAGACACGAAATGTGGATTCAAATATTTTCATAGTTTTTTCTTCCTCTGTGCTTCTCACTTTATTTTCACTTTGTTGGTGTAAGTTTTGGGTTGGATGGACTCATGTAAATGTCGTTTGGCTTCTTGAATGAAATATTTCTTCCGATCCAAAAAAAAAAAAAAAAAAAAACAAAACAAAAAAAATGACAACGAATCACAAATGATGGATTGAAATGATGAATGGTGAACGACAGTTCAGATTTCACTAAATTTATTTAGAAAAATAAATTATATTAATGTACAAACTAATATATTACTAATATATTTTACAATATTTTATTACTAAATCAAGTCATACAATAAAGTAATTTTAGTAGACTCACTTCAATAATATGATAATAATATTATGATGCTCATGTTATTTTATTGTATTTTGTTTACCATCTTGTAAGTTATTATTGCATTGATTTAATATGCCCTACCACTTATGTTGATTATCATATTATTTCAGTTTGACACATCAAATAAGATAATTTAAAGTAATGTAAGAAAGTTTCGTAATATATATATATATATATATATATATCAAAAATCTGTTTGACTTTACAAATTTATTATGGTAGAATTGCCACTTTTTTATTGTTATTTTTAGACACAGTTATTATTATTTTTTTTAATTCTTTTATTTTTCAGGAAACGTTAATGTTAAGCATTGCATTAAGACTAGTAATTAGTGCTCAAAAATAAAAAATAAAAAAATAGAAGAAGAAGATGTTGTAATTAATAATTGTCCTAAAGTTTGGAGTTGTCTTCAACTGTTGAAGGCAAAAGTTGAGTAAGTTTGTAGAAATTTCCAAAGCATTCTTTTTATTTATTTATTTATTTTTATACAATTTTTTTTTTCTTTAAATAGGGATAAATTTGAGTTTTCTCCTTTATGGTTTGGCTCGGATGGGGATTATCCCACTTATTTGAAAATAATCACTACCCTATTGTAATTTATGAACTAAGTACACCGTTACATATTTTATTCAAAATAACAGTAAGTGCCAAATACGTTCCAAGACATAAGAGTTGTGTTTATTTTTAAATCTTCTAAGATAAATTGCACATGGAGTAAAGCACATAGGATTAAAGTAAATTTTACATTCCAAAAATGATGAATATATTATGTCAAATGTATGTCAAAATTTTTACATTCAGGTCCATCTTTGTCTAGACAAATCTAAAAAAAGTAAAAGAAAAATGAGTAAATTACAAATGCATCTCCTAAAATTTGCTTAAAATACAGATTATCCATGTAGTTCTGGAAATTACATTCTATCCCTTCACGTTTCTAATCACATAACAAATGACCCATTTTATTAATAAATTATCCTATCAAGTAATAATATTTAATGATATTATAAATATATTTCAATTAATAATTCAGGTAATTTTATTATTGTATATCTAAGAGTAGTTAAAAAAATTATTTTATTTAGTTAATTCATTGAAATAAAAAATTTTGACCATGGGTAGGGGTGTAAAAATGGTTATTGGTCTGAGACTCGCTCGAAGCTCGTCCCAGTCCGACCCTCCAGGTTAGGGCTTGGACCATGCTATTTCTAGCCCAGTTCGGCCCAATGGCCCGATCCAATTCTGATTTAAGGCCCAACTAGCCCAACCAGCCGAACGCCCAACGACACCTTTCACGCTATTTTAGTGAAAACTAGAAAATAAAATAAATAAAATTAAAAAAAACGGGGCCTAACCCAAGCCCAAGCCCAAGCACAAGCACAAAGTCCAGTTCTAGTCCTACGCTTTTAACAAATAGACCTGGCTGGCCCAGACAGAAATATGGTATGTGTCCGATAAGCTCGAGCTCGGTCCTGAATAGGCAGGACTAGGCCCTTTTTACACTCTGCTAATAATAAAGCAATTCCTTCCAAGCTTGATTTGCTCAATGCAGAGTTTTAGAGGGGCTAACAGAGACATGGTTGAAGACAAAGTCATTTATAGTCTTCCAAATTTGCCGAGCTACATTAATCACTTGACTTAAGAGAAATTTCCTAGATGAACTGGCTGAAATAGATCCCAGCAGTCAATTAGTCCAAGCAACAAGGTTATGCACTGTACCCTGATCAAGTCGCAAAGTCAGCTGATTCCCAAACCACACCACCTAGGTTCAATGGCAATCAAAGAACAGATGTTCCATAGTTTCCTCATTAGAACGGCAGATAGGCCCACTCATTGATCATTTTCATTTAAGTAAATTGGTCTTCATAGCAAACAGGTTTTTGCAAGCTCTCCACTAGAAATGTTTGAGTTTTTGGGGCATCTCCAAACTCTAAATGAGCTTCCGAAAATTTGAGGGGAGTTGAAATGATGTTGAAGGCCCATCTTTAGAAAGTTCTGACTATATTGATTTGTCAAGTGCATACCCAGACTTCACAGAGAAAACACCAGGGTTAGATAGATGTCATACTAACTTATCATCTTTACCCACTACTGAGATGGGAATAACACTAATGGCTTTACATTCTTCTGGAGACACAGTAGTCTTTAAGATCTCCATCTTCCAAGATTTGTGGATTGGATCAATAACATTAGCCACTATATTGATGGGAGCATTGCCAAGCCTTGCAAAGGAGATTCGAAAATTAGGGACTGAAGGAAACTATTTGTCAATCTAAAAATTAACAGAGTGGCCATTATGAATTTGTCATCTAGTCCCTTTCAACAGAAGCTCCTTACCATACAACATACTAGACCAAGCCCATAAGGCAATAGCTCCTCGAGTTGTCTATAAGACGATGAAGTGAGAAAAGTATAGCCCCCTTAAACATCTTAGCCCAGTAAGAGGAAGGATTTTGAAGTAGTCTCCAACCTTGTTGAGCCAAAATTTCTTGGTTAAAGGCTTTGAAATCTCTAAAACCCATTCCTCCGACAACCTTAGATTTTGTCATAGTGTCCCACCCTGTTCAATGAATCCCTCTACTCTCAGGATCACCCTTCCACCAAAAATTGTGAATGCATGCATTCAATTTGTTGTAAAACCTTTGAGGTAAAGAGAAGCAAGCCATCACAAATGAGGGCATAGCTTGTGCAACTGCTTTGATCAAAGTTTCCCTCCTGACATGAGATAACAACTTGCATTTCCATCCTTGTAACTTTGCAAGCACTCACCCAACCGAAAAACCGAAAGCATCAGCTTTGGACCTCCCCCACAAAAACGGTAGGCCCAAATATTTTGCCTTAGGATCAACTTGAGACACCCTCTTTAGTGAACAAATTTCCCCTTTGACGACCATAGACGTGAGATAGAGTATGACAAGCTCTCCTCATTTTAAGTCCTAAAATTTCTTCTCTAATTAGATTACAGTGCAATAATTTGGACAAAACATTAGCCACAAGGAGGAAAAGGTAAGGAGAGAAGGGGTCTCTTCGTCGAAGACCACAAGAGGGAACAACAATAGCCCGACATTCCCCATTAGCAAAAATCGAGAATCTAACAGTGGTGACACATTGCATAACCCATTGCACCCATTGCCTAGCAAACCCCATTTTGTGAAGTACAACTTCCAAAAAATCCCATTGAATCCTGTCATAAGCCTTATTGAAGTCAAGTTTTAAAGCCATATCTACCCTTTGCCCACTCTGTTTGTGCTTTAAGAAGTGAAAAGCCTCATGTGCCACTAGAATGTTATCCTGAATAAGTCTCCCTAGCACAAAGGCAGACTGATTTGGAGTAATAAGTTGGCCAAGGATCATTTTCAGACGGTTAGTTAGTACCTTTGTAATGATCTTCATAGAAAAGCTGCATTAACTAATTGGTCTGTATTGAATTAGCTTTTCTGGCGCAACCACTTTGGAGATTAAGACCACATTGGTATGATTCAATTCCTTAAGCACAAACTCCCATGGAAAAAGCTTTTTACTGCTGCACACACCTCATGGCCGACTACATCCCAATGCTTATGAAAAAAAATCTCTAAAAAACCATCAGGCCTAGGAGCCTTTAAAGCCCCAAGCTGAAAGGTGGCTAACCTGATTTCCTCATTAGTCACTAGTCTGGTGAGGAACCGATTCATACCATTAGTTACATCACAATTTACCACCTCCAAATCTAACTCGTATACCTTCGTGGCATAGCTTGATAGAGTTTCTGAAAATAGTCTTGCAGATGTGCATTAATGGCTTCACCAGATTCAATCCATTCCCCATTATCAAATTGTAGTTTATTCAACTGATTTCTTTGCTTTCTCTGAGTAACAGTGGTGTGAAAGAAAGCTAAGTTCTTGTCCCCATATTTCAACCAGTTGATCCTAGAACGCTAGTGTTGGAACATTTATTATTGGGCTAAAACATCCTGAATCTCACTTTGCACAATTTTGATGACATTCAAATTGTCATTCGATATTGGTAGCATTTGGAGGTCCAGAAGTTTGGTCTGTAACTAAGCCATTTTGATTCTATTGTCCCCAAAAGCTGTCCTACTCCAAGAAATTAGTCCTTTTTGACAAGACTTGAGTTTTGGGCTAAATTAAACATAGGGGAACCGGCTCTCGGAGGGAGCCAATTGGCCTCAATGACTTCCACACACTCTGCACTAGTGGTCCACATGGATTTGAACTTGAACAGATGAGTTACCTTCTTTGGTGGGACAAGACAATGGAGAACCAGTGGGCAGTGATCAGACCTTGTCAGAGCTTCATGAAAAACTTGGGCATGGGAAAACTTTTGCCTCCACTCCACTGAAGCTAAAGCTTTATCCAACCTCTCTCAAACATTATGAACCCCAGCTTGGATATTTGTCCGCGTATATGGATGGCCTTTGAATTCCAAATCCATAAGCTCACATTCCGAAAGAAAATTTCGAAAGTGTTGTATTCTAGAGAGGTTATACCCAGTTGCACCTTGCTTCTCTCCATTGCTACCTACTTCATTGAAATCCCCTAAGCATGCCCAAGGATATCTATTCTCAACAACCATGGCTTTAAGGTACTACCAAAGTAGTTTTCTATCAGACCACCATGGAAAGGCATAGACAAAAGCTACCATCTACCCACCCATCTTGCAATGGTCCATCATTGATAACACACTTAAAAATATTAGCTGATTTGAATATGACCTGCAAAGATATGTCATCCCTCTACCAAAGAGCAAGGCCTTCAGAATTATCCACAAGGTCCACGTAACACATATAAGAGAAACCCAACCTTCTTCTAATTCTCTCAAGCATGGGTTGTTTATTCTTAGTTTCCATGAGAAACATTATTGCAAGACGATGGATATTACACAAACCTCAGAGGTCGTCCCAACCCTTGGCAGTTCTGGCTTATAATCAGCATAGTAGGTGTGGCTATTTAGGGCTTGCCACGACCACCCTTAAACCACTGCTTTGATCCAAATCAGGGTATGTACTAGGGAAACGAAAATCAAAATTCTTATGAAACATAAGTAGTTGCTATTGGTCCTTATCACCATGGTAAGAAAAAACTACAACCAATGGAACAGTATAAACTACATATCTTACGACAACTTCTTGAACAAAGAAATGAACCAGTGTGGAAAGATACATTGTGGCCATGCAACAATTAGAAAAAAGAGCACGCAATTTTTATGCAGAACCAAGTAGCCTTGATTCAAATGAGTTTCTAGAAATGATGCTTCTTGATAGTTGCTTCATCCTCGTATTACTTTGCTCGCAAGGGATGACACAATTGGGAGGTATGGAAAATTTCATTTTCCATTTGGGTCATATTAAACTTGACTTAGTGCTCGATTTAATGTTATTTGAAAATCAACTACCATTTTTTGTCCTCATGAAGTTGTTCAAGATGGCCACAATTTTAGGCTCACCAGAAAACATCATTACTTTGTCCTTTGAATATTTCGATAAGATAACACCGGGTAATCTTTCAAAATCACGTTATGAAAATCCAAGGGAAGATGACATCAAACATCTTCTAGGCCTGCTGCATTATTGTTGGTTCTATGAATTTCATTCAATGGTATCCCAAAGACGTGTTGTGGGAAGAGATAGATCGATGAAGTCTGCAACTGAGCTCCAGGAAGTCGAGATCAAATTCAAGAAGTTTAAATAAATAGGAATTTGTTTGATATAAGGTTTGTAAATAGGACCATGGAAATCCTATGTTTAATCGTTGACGACACTATAGAGTTTGTTTTCAGAAATTTAATTGCATATGAGCAATATCTTCGCCCTTCTTCTATGAATTATTTCACTGCATATTCGAATTTTATTGATTACCTTGTGAACTCCTCAAACGATGTCCAAATACTGAGGAACTATGGAGTTATTCGTAACCTTTTAGGTGACAATGAAGTGGTTTCAACTATGTTGAACAAGCTTGTCAACAATGTCTTTGTATCTTTGATATGTTACGAGCAAGTTTATCACGATGTCACTACCGGAAAACAGACTTTTAGTGGCGTTTAAAAAACGCCGCTATAAGTGCCAAAAACGCCGCCAATTCCTTTTGCGACGCTTAGCACCAAATGCCGAGGATGCGGCCGTCGCTATAGCTTTGTGGCGTTTTAAAAACGTCGTGATATTAGTATAGGCGGCGTTTTTAAAAATGCCGCCAAATGTCCTACTAAACACACGCTAACGTCACTGACGATATTTAGCGACGTTTTAAAAAAACGCCGTCATATCTTTTTTTAAAAATACCACCGTTAGTAAGTAGGGTTTAAGAGGCGTTTGTAGAAACACGTCATATACCCTTTTTTTTTTTTTTTTTTGAAATTGTCCTAATTTTATTTGATTGAACTAAAAAAATACATGTAATGAAGCATTAATTCACTTTCTCATTCAATTAATATCCAATCACCATTACCCACAAAATTAACATATCCAAAAATCATGTTTTAACATTAACCACAAACTAATATATATCCAAAAATCATGTCTTAACATTAACCACAAACTAACATATATCCAAAAATAACGTCTTAGCATTAAATTTGTAGTCTTCACTGTTCTACATGCCTGCATCAGAACATAAACTGCAATCAGATTCACCAAAATAAACACAAATTAAAGAATTTGTACCCAATACTTACAAACAGTACTTGAAGAAGCACTAACAAGAAGATTTTATCACATACCAAAAAGCACTAAATACATATAAAGAAAAGGACATTCCCAAAAACAATACAGACACATATGAGAATCATGTAAAATTAAATAAATAATGCTCTCATAGCATAAACAAATGTAGAGGCCATTTGATCTAACTCCCACTTATCAAATTAGGCAAGACTTCTGAAGGATCTTTAACATATTTTTTCTTTTAGAATGTGTATAACCTTATCAAATTGAGATTTGTCGTCACATACAAATTCAAATTTGAATCCAACCAAAAATCTGGGCCAATGTTGAACAGGTCTATGATGAACAAATCTAGACCTTTAATTGACAATAAAAAAAATAATTGATGGCACCATCCAATGCTCTCCAATTCGGCAAACACCATTCTTTCTAAAAAAATTGCAAAAATTGCCAACAATTTCTTCAATGTATGATCAATTTCACACAAGAGAGAGTATTCATGAACTCGAATCCAGGCAAGAGGCTACAAAACCCATAAAAAAAACAGAAAGAGAATACAAGATCATTGAAGCTTGAAATACCCATTTAAACAAGTGTACAAGCCCAATTCAATAAAAGATGCAAATCCAACTAAATTCCTATACTTTGATTAAAAAGAAATAAATTATAGAAAGTAAAAATTATACAAAATAACCTAAAAGGAAAAGAAAAAGAAAAAATATATTTATTTTTTTTTCAAATTTCCTCACTTTTGACCATTTTCATCCTAACCAAACTTAGTCATAAGCACAAACACGTGTGTTTTGAGTGGACATGATCTCGTAAATAACTGAATTAATAATCTAACAAAATACATACAAAATGAGTACTAAAAAGAGGTTCAAACTAATTGACGAAATTACAAAATCGATAAAATCTTATCGACCCTTTGCTATAGTTTCTTTTATTGATAATCAATTGTACGAACTAACTTGTGCGCACATCAACTAATCTTGAGGACTTGAAATTAACAACCAGTTCATTTAACTTCCAACTGCTAGGCTATGTTACCTACCAACTGCTAGGCCACAACTTTGTACTACCACCTTTTCTTTCCCTCACAATTCATTCAACTTCCCATGGTTGTGCATCTTAAACTACTAAAAAGGCATGTTTCAGATGTTAGAAAAAATAAAAATAAAAACGCTATTGAGAAATTGCAGACCATGCTGCTTGCAGACCAGATCAAGTGTGAACTCTTATCACAACAATTATCAAGTACATATCCCACCATACAAGAAAATCATGAGAGTCAATGATTTTCTTTCATGATTAGCTAAAATACTAATACATTTAATTGTAACCTACAGAAATCAAATAAATTTCAAATACTCACAGACTAACCTGTAACGCCCTCAAAATAATAACATTAAAACCCATCAATTTTGACATGCATTGATAAAAAGATAAATATTCTTCTATTCATCAGAGTAGTTCATTACAATGAGTATTACATGTTAACAACAAAAGCAAATGCCCTACGGGCTTACAGCTTTCCAAGTTAACACTTGGTTACAAAAAGGAGAGTACTAACTCAAATACACATTAAGCCCTTGGCTTGAATTTACATGTAATACATCCAAAAGATAACAAAACGACAAAAGTCTGTCTGCCTCTTGCCTTTTGCCTCTCAAGCTATGTCCTTGGAGGTGGCATGCTACCTGTACCTGAAAATAATGTCCCATAAAGGGTGAGCCACAGCCCAGTAGAAATACACTAAACCAGCTATGAACAATGACTAAAAGATTAGCAGTTGATAGATGGCCAACACAGATACATCCACATATATCACATTCCGGTTTCATGACATTAAGTCCATGTTACATTTCATTTCCCATTTCCTTTTCAACTTTGAGTTTGAAAACAGGGCTCAACACCTAGCCAAATAACTTAATGAGATTAAGACTCATCTTTAAAACACTTTCGAAATTCATGATGGATACACATTTTAATCCTGTATCGATAACACATAAACCCTTTTCATACTTTACGAAAGATACACATTTCGGTGCTGTATCAACATAACATAGAATCACTTCTACACTTCACAATTGATAACGATATACATTTTAGTGCTATATCAAATCAATTCAAACACTTCCATAATCAACACTTGATACACATTATGGTGCTGTATCAATGTCACACAAAATCCGGTTTAGAGGTCCATCCCCTATCTTCCCCTAAACCGTGGAGTACATCCCCTATCTCCTCCCACACAACACATGTATATAAACATAGATCATATACAATCAATCAATACATAAAATTAATGTATTATTCCAGTCGCTATATTCGATAGCATACTCAATCGATTAGTTTTAGTTTGCCTAATCATCATGCATTGTCTACAACAATCAAGACTATCCTCCACCGATAGCCCAAAGCAGTTATTTCTATACCGAAAATAAATGCACCAAATGGATATATAATCAACATTTCAACTAGGTGAGCGATGAATGAATCTAACTACGCCCTCTAATCCCAACATTCTCAATTCAATTCCTCTTTTCTTCAAATTAATTATACCAATTAATTTATCAATGTATTTAGGGCATTTCCCACAATTAACATCACAACCCTAAGGTTCCATTTTCACTAATAATCCAATATTGATCTCATTTCTCTATGCTAAACATGCATATAGGTTTATATAAACAAAACCCCAACTTTTGTAAAATTACACAAAAGACCCAAACTTTCTCATAATTACACAACAACTTCCGACATATCAAAATACTAAAATTCAAAGACAAAGCTCATAAAGAGGAGTAGGATATCCCTACCTCAAATTCGGAGCCCAAGGGAAGAAGAAGGCCAAACTCAATGTGCTCCAAATTCCAAACTTTTCGGATCAAAACGACGCCCTCGACGATCAACACAACTTTTACAAAGGCCGACGGAAAGGGAAGCACTCTAACTAGATCAAACCCTAGAGAGAAGGGAGTTTCTAAAGAGAGGAGCTCTCAAAAATGGCTTTTTGAAAAGTAAGAGAGAGAGAGGAATTGTAAAGAGTGATTCAAAAACGCCCAGCTGCTCTCTGTTATACGACAGTTCCGCTCGAGCGGAAAACACAACGCTCGAGTGTCAAGAACAAGAAGCTGGGTCCGCTCGAGCGCAATAAGGCCCGCTCGAGCGCCAAGACACAAGAGTGAAACACATCCGCTCGAGCGCGAAAAACCAATCCGTTCGAGCGTAGATTATCCCTTCCCAAAACTTTCACCAAAAATGTACTACCCGCTCGAGCGCCAACAATCCCGCTTGAACGCGACCCGCTCGAGCGTAGAAATCACACCTGCAGAAGTTTTGCAGGGACAAAATGCTGGAAGGGTGTAAACCCCGCTCGAGCGCAGGAAGACCCGCTCGAGCGGAACGACTAAAAACTGGGCAACAAGAAATTAGACCAAGGCTCAACCCACCTGCTCGAAACATGCCCAACACAACCCAAGACCCAAATACAAAGAGTAAAGGATGCAAACAAGATATACACAACAACAACTCCACGGAACCTCAGTCCGGATACAACAATTAAAGCAAAGGAAACCGGGATCGCTATAACCTTCCCCCCTTAAAGAATTTCGTCCCCAAAATTAAATACAAGTCTTTCAAACAAGTTTTCTCCATTCCCAACAATATTACAACATAATGTTAAACAACCCGACCCATTACCGGTCAATCTCATCTCTTTTCAAGAGGCAAATCACAATATGTAAAACAGCCTGCATTATCAACATGCATTACTTTGAAATCTAACAATTTCGTCACATTTTCCACAATTCTTTAGTATATGCAACATTAATATCATGCTTGTATTTCCACAATATACTTAACATACACAATGTTAAAACAAACTTCCATTTTGAGGCAAGCCCCAAAGCATACTTCCATAGACCAAAACATTTACAATGTTTTACAACTTAAGACATATTTAATGCTCTTAAAGTTCATTAATATTACAAAATTTCAATACATGATTACACATCAACAAGCACGTCCGGATATCTCTCACGGACTTCCAACTCACGTTCCCAAGTGGCTTCCTCCACCCCGTGATGTTTCCACAAGACTTTTACCAAGGGAATGGTCTTGCCACGCAGGATTTGATCCCGCCTATCCAAGACCCAAACCGGTCTCTCCTCATACGAGGCATCCTCATCAACCTCTAGCTCAGTCCAATCCAATACATGCGATGGATCTGGCTCATACTTCCAAAGCATACTCACATGAAACACGTCATGAACTCCGGACAATTGCGGCGGCAAAGCTAAACGATAGGCAACCTCGCCAATCCTCTCAAGGATCTCAAAATGGCCAATAAACCGAGGGGATAACTTCTCACTCTTCCCAAACCTCATCAATCCCCGCCTAGGTGATATCTTTAGAAAGACATGATCACCCACCTCAAATACCAAAGGTCGCCTCCTACGGTCGGCATAAGATTTCTGACGACTCTGGGCTGTAACAAGCCTCCTACGGATAAGCTCAACTTTTTCCGTCGTTTCCCTCACCAATTCCAGACCCAACAAAGGTGCATCACCCACCTCGGCCCAACAAATTGGAGACCTACACGGTCGGCCATACAAGGCCTCAAGCGGTGCCATACCGATACTAGACTGGAAACTGTTATTGTAGGCAAACTCCACCAAAGGCAAGTATCTCTCCCACGTCCCACTAAAGTCAAGGACACAACCCCGAAGCATATCCTCAAGGATCTGAATAGTACGCTCGGACTGCCCGTCAGTCTGAGGATGATAAGCCGTACTAAAGGTCAACTTAGTGCCCAAGGCACTCTGCAAACTCTGCTACAACCTAGCAGTAAAACGAGGATCTCTATCTGAGACGATCGTCACTGGGACCCCGTGCAACCTCACTATGTCCCGAATGTACAAATCGACAAGATGATCTACCGAATCTCTTACGCGCATAGGGATGAAGTGCGCCGACTTAGTCAACCGGTCTACAACCACACAAATAGCATCACTACCCCGCTGAGTCCTCGGAAGACCTACAACAAAGTCCATAATGACATGTTCCCACTTCCACTCGGCGATAGGCAAGGGTTCTAACAAACCCGCTAGCCTCTGATGCTCGGCCTTCACTTGCTGACAAGTAAGGCACTTAGAAACAAAAACCGCCACATCCTTCTTCATACCCCGCCACCAAAACTGGCGACCCAAATCTCGATACATCTTCGTGCCTCCCGGATGCACTGCAAGGCGTGAATGATGAAACTCTTGGAGCACTTCCTCTCGGCAAGACTCCGGCACAAACAAACGATCTCGTATCTCACACTCTGGTCGGGATACACCATCAAACCCTTCTCAACCTTCCCACCGGAGATCTTCTCCCGGAGGACTTCTACCTCAAGGTCACCTCCCTGTGCCTCTAACACTCGAGTCATAAGCGTAGGTTGCGCAACAACAGAAAACAAGGCCGCAGCCTCAACAGATTCGCCCAAAAGCAAATCGAACTCGCCAAGTGCCCCCAACATTTCCCATTCCCGGATGGCTATACAAGCTACATCACTAATGGATTTCCTACTAAGGGCAGCAGCCACAACATTGGCCTTTCCCGGGTGATAGTGCAACTCAAAATCGTAGTCCTCAATGAACTCCATCCACCTTCTCTATCTCAGATTTAAGTCTCTATGTGTAAACAGATACTTCAAACTCTTATGGTCCGAGAACACCTCGAACTTCTCACCATATAGGTAATGCCTCCAGATTTTTAAGGCAAAGATCACTGCTGCTAGCTCTAGGTCATGTGTAGGGTAATTCTTCTTGTGAATTTTCAACTGACGTGAGCCATAGGCAACCACTTTCCCCTTTTGCATCAACACACAACCCAAACCCTCTCGTGAGGCATCACAATAAACCGCATAACTCAACCCTCTCTCCAGAATAATCAAGACCGGAGCGGTGGTTAATCTAACTTTCAACTCTTGGAACGACTTTTCGCAAGTCTCATTCCATACAAATTTGACTCCATTCCGAGTCAGTCTAGTCAACGGCGAAGCTAGCCTGGAGAAATCCTTCACAAACCGTCGGTAGTACCCAGCTAATCCTAGAAAAATTGCGGATCTCAAACACACTCTTAGACTATGCCCAATCTTGCACTGCTCAATCTTGGATGTATCAACAGACACCCCTTCCCCGGATACTACATGACCTAAGAACTTGACTTCTCCTAGCCAAAACTCACACTTCCCAAACTTGGCATACACCTATGGGCTCTAAGCAACTCAAGCACCACTCTCAAGTGTTCCTCGTGCTCCTCCTCCGAAGGCGAATAGATAAGAATGTTGTCCACGAAAACGACTACAAAACGATCTAAGAATTCCCGGAAGATCCGGTTCATCAAATCCATAAAGACTGCGGTGCATTGGTGAGCCCAAATGGCATCACCAGAAACTCATAATGGCCATACCGCGTACGGAATGCCGTCTTCGGAATATCCTCCTCCCTGACCCTCAACTGGTGGTAACCCGATCTCAAGTCTATCTTAGAGAAACAACGGGAACCCTTCAACTGGTCAAACAGATCATCTATACGGGGCATAGGGTACTTATTCTTGATGTAGCCCGATTCAACTTCGGTAGTCGATACAAAGTCTCAAGGCACCATCTTTCTTTTCAGCAAAGAGGGCCGGTGCTCCCCACGGCAAAACACTAGGGGAACAAAGCCCTTATCCAGCAACTCTGGAGCTGAATCTTCAACTCACTCAACTCGGCTGGGGCAAAACGGTAAGGTGCCATAGAAATCGGCGCCGTGCCGGGCACTAAATCAATGGAGAACTCAATCTCACGGTGAGGTGGCAAACCAACGAGATCCTCGGGAAAAACATCCGAATACTCACAAACCACTCTCAGTAATACAATCTGGGTCTCATCACACTCACTACTCAAAAGGCTAGCAAGAAGACCACTAAGCTCCCGCCCTCACGGATCATACACCGGTGGCAACACACTACCAACCCGATCCCCAAGAAATGAAAACACTCCCCGCTCAAGGTACATACTGTGACCCTCTGGCGGTAGCAATCGATAACAGCCTAGTATGACGATAGCCAATCCATACCCAAAATAACATCAAAACCCTTCATGGGCATAACTACAAAAGGGAACGGAACGATGATCGGCGACCTCTATATCACAACCTCTACATCCGTGCTTCAAAATCAATTCACCCCCAACAGGTGATACAACACATATAGGAGATGCTAATTGTGCCAACTCCAATTCCAAAACAGATACAAATGCAGCAGATACAAAGGAATGAGACGCACCCGTATCAATCAATACACTAGCAACCGAGTTGCAAAACAGAAAGGTACCTCTCACAACTGATGGAACCGGTACCAGGTCCTGCGCGGTAACAGCATACACACGCACCCTGAAGGCCCCTGATCTACCTGCTCACCCCTCGGAGCATACGACTGCTGCACAGATTGGGATGATGAAGCCCCCTGATTAGCCCTCGAGGCCTGCATTGACTGAGCTGGCTGAAGACTCTACCTCTACCCAGATGCACCAGATGTGCCACTCAACTGCGGGCAAAACCTCTTCAGGTGCCCCGCCTGACCACACTGATAACAAGACAGTGGCTGACCCCTGCCCTGACTCTGCTCTGTGGTCTAGCCAAAGAAGAAGCAACTCACTGACCTCCTCCCCTCTGTGGGCAAACCGAAGCCTTGTGGCCTAGCTGACCACACTTGTAACATATGAAGTCCCCCTGATTGCCTCTCCCTGAGCCTGCATTCGGCACTAGAAAGGTCGATCTAGCAACACCACCCTGAGACTGCTGAGGGTTAGCACCCCTCTGTCTCCTGCCATCACCCTGACCATCCTAGCTCCTCTTGGAGCCTCTCTGCCCCTCCTCCTCCTGCATCATGATCTCCATATGGGCTGCAGCATCAACCAAGCACCCATAGTCTCGGATCATAGACCCACCAACTCTCATCTTGAGGCCACGCCTCAGCCTCTTCTCAAACTCGATACAGCGGCGTTCCTCGGACGCCACAAGTTCAAGTGCGAACCTGGACAAGCTAGTAAAAGCAGCCTCATACTCGGCTACTGAAGAACTCAACTGCAAAAGCTGGCAGAACTGGTCTCTCAGCTTCTCCCTAACTGCTGGAGATAAGAACTTCTCCTGGAAAGCACCCACAAAAGCCTCCCAAGTGCCATCCAAACGACCCTTCACGAATTTCCACCACTGACCCGCATCCTCCTTCAGCTGGAAAGATGCCAAGGTCACTTTCCATGCTCCGTCCTCGATGCCAAGCATCTCGAACGTCTTACTCATCTGCTCCAACCACTCGTCCGCCTTAAGTGGCTCTTTCGGATCCCCAACAAACTCGTCCGGATTAGACCAGAAGAACTCCCTCTTCAAGAAGGAAGGGCCCTGCCTCAGCAACCTGGGCCTGCACTGGAGCCTGAACTGGATTCTCAGCTCTGAGAATACCCATAAACTCCCTCAAAGCATCAGCTATCCCTCGGGCTAAAGCGCCCATAGCCTCTTGACCTGCTGGCTCGGCCACATTGGCCTGGCCAACCCCCTCCTACTGTGCCGGAATATCATCCGGTAAAGGCATCTCCTATCTCCTAGGCCTACCTCGCCTACCACCTCGTCCTCGTCCTGACATCCTAATAAAGGTAGCAGAGAACGTTAGCACATTCACAAATGTGCCGAAGCTATAACACTCACGTCCTAATGCATGGACAACTGTAATTCACTCCACGTAAGCACATAAACACATAAGCACTTACGAATTTCATTTCCGGATAATGATAGTCCCGAGGCGTTACCAGAGTTCCGGTTAGAAACAGCATTGATCAAGTACTTTTCCAATAAGACTCACAGAAACCCACGGATCCAATCAACATCCTAGAAACTAAATCCCATACCCAAATAGTCACATAACCATGTTATCACATAAACACATTACATTACACTTAAGTCTCTAACAAGCGAGACAAACCCATTGTGATACTAATCACTTCCCACGTACCCGAAGTATTCGAACCCACTACGCTCTGATACTAAGTTGTAACGCCCTCAAAATAATAACATTAAAACCCATCAATTCCTGACATACATTGATAAAAAGATAAATATTCTTCTATTCATCAGAGTAGTTCATTACAATGAGTATTACATGTTAACAACAAAAGCAAATGCCCTACGGGCTTACAGCTTTCCAAGTTAACACTTGGTTACAAAAGGAGAGTACTAACTCAAATACACATTAAGCCCTTGGCTTGAATTTACATGTAATACATCCAAAAGATAACAAAACGACAAAAGTCTGTCTGCCTCTTGCCTTTTGCCTCCAAGCTATGTCCTTGGAGGTGGCATGCTACCTGTACCTGAAAATAATGTCCCATAAAGGGTGAGCCACAGCCCAGTAGAAATACACTAAACCAGCTATGAACAATGACTAAAAGATTAGCAGTTGATAGATGGCCAACACAGATACATCCACATATATCACATTCCGGTTTCATGACATTAAGTCCATGTTACATTTCATTTCCCATTTCCTTTTCAACTTGAGTTTGAAAACAAGGCTCAACACCTAGCCAAATAACTTAATGAGATTAAGACTCATCTTTAAAACACTTTCGAAATCATGATGGATACACATTTTAATCTTGTATCGATAACACATAAACCCTTTTCATACTTTACGAAAGATACACATTTCGGTGCTGTATCAACATAACATAGAATCACTTCTACACTTCACAATTGATAACGATATACATTTTAGTGCTATATCAAATCAATTCGAACACTTCCATAATCAACACTTGATACACATTGTGGTGCTGTATCAATGTCACACAAAATCCAGTTTAGAGGTCCATCCCCTATCTTCCCCTAAACCGTGGAGTACATCCCCTATCTCCTCCCACACAACACATGTATATAAACATAGATCATATACAATCAATCAATACATAAAGTTAATGTATTATTCCAGTCGCTATATTCGATAGCATACTCAATCGATTAGTTTTAGTTTGCCTAATCATCATGCATTGTCTACAACAATCAAGACTATCCTCCACCGATAGCCCAAAGTAGTTATTTCTATACCGAAAATAAATGCACCAAATGGATATATAATCAACATTTCAACTAGGTGAGCGATGAATGAATCTAACTACGCCCTCTAATCCCAACATTCTCAATTCAATTCCTCTTTTCTTCAAATTAATTATACCAATTAAGTTATCAATGTATTTAGGGCATTTCCCACAATTAACATCACAACCCTAAGGTTCCATTTTCACTAATAATCCAATATTGATCTCATTTCTCTATGCTAAACATGCATATAGGTTTATATAAACAAAACCCCAACTTTTGTAAAATTACACAAAAGACCCAAACTTTCTCATAATTACACAACAATCTCCGACATATCAAAATACTAAAATTCAAAGACAAAGCTCATAAAGAGGAGTAGGATATCCCTACCTCAAATTCGGAGCCCAAGGGAAGAAGAAGGCCAAACTCAATGTGCTCCAAATTCCAAACTTTTCAGATCAAAACGATGCCCTCGACGATCAACACAACTTTTACAAAGGCCGACGGAAAGGGAAGCACTCTAACTAGATCAAACCCTAGAGAGAAGGGAGTTTCTAGAGAGAGGAGCTCTCAAAAATGGCTTTTTGAAAAGTAAGAGAGAGAGAGAAATTGTAAAGAGTGATTCAAAAATGCCCAGCTGCCCTCTGTTATACGACAGGTCCGCTCGAACGGAAAACACAATGCTCGAGCGTCAAGAACAAGAAGCTGGGTCCGCTCAAGCGCAATAAGGCCCGCTCGAGCGCGAAAAACCAGTCCGCTCGAGCGTAGATTATCCCTTCCCAGAACTTTCACCAAAAATGTACTACCCGCTCGAGCGCCAACAATCCCATTCAAGCGCGACCCGCTCGAGCGTAGGGAACCCGCTCGAGCGTAGAAATCACACCTGCAGAAGTTTTGCAGGGACACAAAATGCTGGAAGGGTGTAAACCCCGCTCGAGCGCAGGAAGACTCGCTCGAGCGAAACGACTAAAAACTGGGCAACAAGAAATTAGACCAAGGCTTAACCCACCTGCTCGAAACATGCCCAACACAACCCAAGACCCAAATACAAAGAGTAAAGGATGCAAACAAATATACACAACAACAGTAACTCCACGGAACCTCAGTCCGGATACAACAATTAAAGAAAGGAAACCGGGATCGCTATAAACCTCTTCTTATGCAAGAGTTGAAAATGACACCCTCTAAAGTTATATATGCTTGATTAAGTAGTTAAGCACAAATTAGAATTATAGACAACATAAACCATTAATTGATCCAAAAATACACTCACACTAACTAACTAGAGTAGTAGAACACTTGCTAACCTGAACCCAGGTGTGTACTGATTTCTGAGCAAGCATGTTTATCTGGCAATTATGTTAAGAGCTTTGTAGATTTCCCAGCAGAGAGAGATATGTGTATGTTGAAATATACCAAAAAGAAAAGACAATAAAATATGATTTCCACAAATCACATCATGTCTTAATAGATTTAGAAAAGTGAGAAATTAAAAACTAGTGATGTTAGTACTTTTACCTTGTTAGTTCTTCTTCTTCACTTTACTCTTGTTCGCCAAAAACTTGTATTATGCATAAGTGATCACATAAATAGGGGAGAAATTTAACGGATGGAATTTAGCTTGAATTATAATTACTTTTGAGAGAAATTAGAAGAATGAAGACCAAGAGTTACCTGAGATGGCAAAGAAATTAGATGTGAAAACTACGGAAGGGTCTCGAGTAACACCAAAAACTGCTGGTATAGAGTCAACCTGAAAATGGGCATCAAATTATCACTAAAATGCTAACTACAAAATCCTCAAGCTCTTTGAATGTATACACCTAACATGGAAAAAGAGGTATAATCAGGTAAAATTGGAAAAAGAGTCATACTGCTAGAGAGCCTCCTTTATCAGTCTCTCTGTAAGAGCTTTCGGGAGTCCCATCACGCTATCAGTTGTTCCTACCTGCATATAGCAAAGCACTAATTGATGTTAATGCTTGAAGACCATTAATAAAGTGATTCATCCGTAACTCCATGATAGCAAATAAAGTTCTTCATGATTAAGGGGGGAAAAGACATAAAGACGGAGAAAGATTTGGAAATTATTGATGAACAGAGTTGCATTGGAAACGGATGCTAAAGGGCATTCTTGACATTTACTATTTGGGAACAAGTCAGACAATGAGAGAGCATTTTGGGCCGTGGACATACGAGCCTTTTCTTTAACCGATTCTATCTGCTATAAAGAGCAAAATAAAATTAAAAATAAAAAAGGAAAAAGGCAAAAAGCTATTCCAAAAAAGTTTAATCTGTTCTTTTCGAGTATAACTACTCTGCTTAGTAATGGGTCAGCTGAGCTCATAGTATATAGGCCCAAAGTTTGGATTTTAGCAAGCCATACTATACTATGGGCTTGGAGGTATTTGATTGTCCATGTATTATGCACATACAATATGAATGTGCCTCTTATAACTACAATTTATCAACAATGACATTAGAAATTAGAAGATTAGGCAGACATCAAGAAACCAACCACTTGTTTAACGTAGGGTAGTATCAAAGGATGTTCTATGATCAAGCCTCCAGCAACATTGAGAACAAACCCCTCCTCAATCTGGACTCAGAGAAAGAAAGAAAACAAAAGTCAACTTGTCAGTTGATCAAATAATACAACCACCACCAATTATAATGAAAACATACTATACCAGGTTATCAATGACTTGATCCAGTATGTCATGGAAATAAATCTGCAAGTCATCACCACATGTGTAGTCTCAACATATTATACATGATATTTCTTTAGGAAAAAAAAAACACGAAGGATTCACAGTGCGAAAAGAGCACCAACTAACAAACACAACACTAGAAAATAATACTTTTTTGCATAAAGAAAAGGGAATGTCATGCAAATTAAAAGATAGATATATTAGATTACAAAATATGAAATATCTTTGACAAAGAAGTTCTTGCACATCATAAATTTCAAAGTTTTCTGGCACACCAAGCAACCAGAGGAGCTTACACATCTGATGATTATAGAAAAAATTATACTAATAACAATAATTTCTGAATATTTACACCCATGAAAAAGATGAGGGTTATTGATAGTTCTAGTTTGCTTAAAGTTTATTAGGCATTTATCAAGCTTCAACAAAAGCATTTGTGCTATAATTCCACATCAACATCACAGGTAAATAATGTATTTCTACATTCCAACACTGTCTTTCTCAAATCCCAAAGAGTCAAGAAATTTTTTTTTTTTTTTGTAACCCCAAACCTATAAGCTTGCCCCTATAAAGAATTTGTTTGCAATAAAAGATGGGTAAAGAAGGATAACTTTTTCAGCCTATACATTATTGGTTAAGTTATTAGGTTACAGCAATATATGACCCTAGTACAAGATATTTTTAGCACACCTATCAGAGAACATATAATTGGTGTCATGTCACACAATCATTTCTTTTTCTTTTTTAGCTTTGGCCTGGTATATGTGTCAAATAATTTGAGTTATTAATTGGTCTAAAATCTCTTATGTAATAACAAAAATCTTCAGAACAAGTCACAAGGCATTGAGGTCTTAAAAAATTACAAAAAAAAAACTTCACTTATAAGGATATCAGAACAAGTCATAACGTAATGAGTAGAAGTAAATTGTACCTCCACTTTCTCCCATTCTCCTTTTCTGAATCCAGTCTTGAGATTCATAACAAGAACAGAGCTCACTGTCGCCGCATGCCCACCAGAATAACCTATTATATGCAATGGTAAGATTGGCAGAACCATAAACTACAACAGCAGAAAATTGTGGTAAAAGTATGAAGCAAACCTTTGATGAATTGGCGAGCTTCTTCCTTACTAGATGGTTTTTCCCTTATTGCACCTTCATAGACAACCACCTCCAAATCATTTGAAGTTAGGAATATGAAATAAGTAACAAAATGTAATTTTATTTCTACAAAAAAAAGGGGGGGGGGCAAATCCCTGACAATGTTTTGAGGCATGTCCCATCTCCTTCAAAATGCAATATATCCTCGTTGCATACATGGAACTAGGCAATCCCAATCTTGATTTGATCCACCAAATTGATTAAATAGGGTACATCAAGAGAAATGAAACAGGACATACTATGTCAGCTGCTATTAAAAGTGTTGGTTTGACATCCGTCTCTTGATTATCAATTGTTTGAAGTTTCAATACAAGGGCATCAGCCTGAGATGCAGTGCAATTTACACCCAATCAATGGACGAGACTAGAACCAAAACTATTCCATCTTAGAACAATGCATACAAAGAAAACAGCCAAACAGAATGCTAGAACTTATCAGTGTAATATATTTAGATAAGAAGAGTGCACAAACTATATAGCTTAGGAAGAAAATATAATATTTATACATCTGTAGATTCTGTACACACATGATAAGACAATTTACAACCTGCTAATAGTAGTTAAAGACACACTTATTAGGCACCATAAAAGCCCAAGGCATCAACTATGGCTTTTGCTAGGCGGCCCTTTCAAACCCACTTAGTACCTAGTACCTAGGTCCAACCCAAACTGCATAAGGCACAAGACTCAGAATAGGCATGCCTCGGTTAAAAAAGAGACTGGTGAAGTAAAAAATCACATGATAATTAAAGAATGACACAAATGAAGCAAAAAAGCAATATTGGTTCTATAAACAAATAAATTTGTTTTGTTTTGTGCACACCTGAATATTAGTAGTGACTGTACTTTATTGTATCTAATGATGATGTAAAGAAAGCCATCTATTTTTTGACATTGGTGATTCAGTTACAAGATTCTTCAAATGTATGTACCCATCTAACTAACTAGAAATGTTATGGGTTCCATGACTAATTCATTCTATTGGGATTCATTTATCTTCTTTTGACTTAGCAGCTGAATGATTTCAGTCTAACACTAACTCACACACCACAAACAACATGATCATCTCAATAACAACATGATCTATGTTTCAATGCATTTGTAATAAAGGAGATACAAGATTTGACAAACCAAATCCAATAGCCACTTTTGGACTTTGATCAGTTGATCTGAAAATTTCACAACAATAATAATAATTTATAATGGCTTTGGAATTCTATGTGAAAACAAAATAAGCACTATCGTTGATCAAGAGTAGTGTATTGTTTAAGGGCTTTTCTTTATGAAATTCTGGAGTGATGCATCATATCTAGATTCCAGATAGAGAAAAACGTGGGGTGCCATTAAAATAATTCATAGCCACATCACTACTTGAAAGGGAAAAACCGTAGATATTTGGTATATTTACATAGCAGATAGCTTTGAAAAGAAAGAGCATTCATGGTAAAAACAAACACTCATCATCCTATTGTCCTAACAGTTGATGAAACAGAGCTTCTTATTCCTAGAGAACAAGTTTATCAGAAATTTCTTGCCACAAGCCTAAGATCCTACAATCAATTTTAACAGCTTTTTCCTTGGGCTATATTTCGATCATTGACTTGTGGTGGGAAAAGTCAAGAAGAAAATGAAGTGAAATAAGACTTTTTCTTTTTCTTTTTCTTTTTTTTTTTTACTTTCCACTTGATAAATCCATGATCTGAACATAACACTAATTTGTGTTGGTGTGATCGTGCAGGTTTGTCACTTCTGAAATCCCAGCTAGAGAATAATAGCCATGCTGAACAAGCATAAAGGATATCAAAACCATTCAAAAGCAGCACAAAATGAAATATTTTCAGAAACGAAGTATGAACCAACAAACAATCAGCACGTTCAGTGAGAAGAAACAACAGGACATCAACATTCAAATATCAAAACCATTCATAGAATTTCACAGGATTGATTTCAATAACCAAATCGACATTGCGCCATCAGTTCAGCTTGAGAGAGAGAGAGAGAGAGAGAGAGAGAGAAGAGAGAGAGAGAGTGTGTGGAGCTCACCGATCTAAATCGCTGCGATGAACTTCGATTTCGATTTCGAAAGAGAACTTTGAAATGGCTCTGATGAATCACCAATCTGTTTCGCTGAGACCGAGCTGAATCTTTGAATCACAGAGCTGAATCCCTGAGATAATTAGGGTTTAGACAGCAGTAAAGCTCACCGATCTGAATCTCTGAGATCATTAGGGTTTAGGCAGCAATAGAGCTCACCGATCTGAATCGATTTTGAGAGAGAACTTTGAAATGGCTCTGATGAATCACCGATGTGAGATTTTTGAAATGCCTCTGACTTCGATTTTGATAGATCTTAGATAGGGCAGAGAGAGAGAGAGCTCAAGATTTTCATTTTCGCTTTTCAGATTCAAAATAAAGGTGAAAAAGAGGGAGATAAGGAGTGCGTGGGACAACACCATTTGAAGGCGTTCAGAAGCGTCTTCTATTCATGAAACGGCGCCGTTTTGATTAAACGAAAAGGTGACGTTTATAAAACGTCGTTAAATATTAGAAACAGTGACGTTTTCAAAAAACGCCGTTAAAAAAACGCCTCCAAAACAGATATTTCCTGTAGTGTGTGAACAAGCATTGCAATGGGAGATGCAACGTATGGTTGGCAACCTTAAGACAGGATTATTTCAACACTCCATGGGCACTCATCTTTTTTTTGCTGCTGTTGCATTGCTTTTACTTGCTGCAGCACAAACTGTATTTTCTGTTCTTTCTGTTAGGATATCTTGTTAGACATCTTTGCTTTCATGTCCTGTTTTGAAGAATGGGAATGAGACCTTTGTGTGATGGTTTCTTTTCTCATGAATAAAATCTCTTTCTACTGTTTGATGAGAAAAAGAAAAATATTTTGATTAATCAGTTGAATGGTTTGGAAAATACATTCAACAGACAAGCTCACTTTTAGTAAATTCTTAACCCACTTAGCAAATTTTCAAAGTGAGACAAAATTGGTAGAGGCTTATCTATGTTATGGTTTGAGCAAACTCTTTTTAATAGATGTATAATTAGGGGAAAATAATTTAGTTTGGAGTTTTCAACAATAGTTTTCTGAATTTTTAATTCGTAATTTTATATTTTTATAATTTTTTTTTAAAAATATTTTCATCAATTGTTTTTTTTTTTTAAACTTTTTAGATCCATTTAATCTTGATATGATTAAAAAATTCAAAATTTGTATATTTTTTTTTAAAAAATTCATTGAATATGACAAAATACGAAAATGTATTGAATTTTATTTTTTTTTTAATATTTTTTGTATTTAGTGAATTTTTTTAAAAAAATTCTCACAAATATCATATTGTTTAGGTGTATCTAGATTAGATATCTAAGAACTAAAAAATTATGTAAAATATTACAAATTTACTAAGAAAAAATTTAAAAAAAATACGAAGAACAAAAAATTTAATTTTTTGAAAAGTGTGTTAAACTAAACAAGGTAATTGTATTTTCATGAAAGTGCAAGCGAAGTGAACATATGTCTAGTGCAAGTGATAATTGTGGAATGGGACACAGATCTTACATGCTTTAATTTGCATTTTCATAAAAATAAAGTTATAATTATTCTAACTTAAATATGCAATTTCTTCTATAATCAATGTTTAAACTGGATGATGAACTTTAATTAACACCCTTACCATATCCATTTGTATGATTTTTGATCTCGGATGTATAAATTTAAACAGTCCCTCAAAAGTGTAAAGGAAATTGGATGTTCAACTTGTGTAAGATTTACAAGATCTATATATTAGGAATTAAAACATCAAGATGATTTGATCAAACTAAACAGCTTTAGTAGATTTAAATACATATCGTTTAATCTCGTCATTGCCATGAGATACTAAGGAATGATAGTTACAATTGGAAAACCCTAACAACACCCTCTTCGCCTCCTCCTAATCTTTACGTTGTCTTTCAAGGGGTTGACAACCCTTTGATTTACATATATATAAATATATGTAGACCCTAATAAGAATAGGAGAGGGAATCGGGCCTAAATAAAACAATTACTAGGCCCTCACATTCAGGAACCCAAATAACTTAAAATAGACCTTACACCTCCATACTACATTTCTAGATATAAAATAATAAATACATTAAGATGGACCATGGCTCAAAACTTTATAGATCACAATAATAATTTGAAGTTCATAGCAGTCAATCTGTCTGAATCACTTTTTATCCGCTTTTCACAAAACAAACAAAATATAGTTAATGATAGCCTAATTAAGAAAATTTCTTACATTCTCCCACTTAGGCAACATTGACTACTAATTTAGGAAAATATTTTATTTTATCTAAAAAAAAATGACTCTCGGGTTGAACAACTTTAGTGGCCATATAAACATGATTCAGAATATAAACATCTCAGCACAAAATCCCGTTAAATGAATTAATATCGAGTTGTAGTGGTAATCATGCTATTGAACAACATAACTGTAACGCCCCCCTAAATTATTAACATTAATCCATCCCATAACAGTATTACAATTGATCAACAACCTCATATCTTCTATTCATTATATCTTTGGTCAGTACAAAAGATGGCATATGCAATATACATTCATATATCCTAAATCCTAAATCTATAGCATATGACATAAATACTTGATTTAAAATAAAAATAAAACCAAATAATTACATGCCCTAAGGGTTACTATAGCTATCCCGATTTTGACCCGACCCTTGTTGTATCCCGGACTCGGGTTTTATGGTTTCATATTGTCGTTCACCTTTTGTTTCCCTCATATCTCCTTAAATCTGGCTATTGGATTGTGTGGTTGTGTTTGGGACAGGTTGGTTGTTTAGTTTCCAAACTCTTGTTGCCCAGAATTTTGCTCATTCGCTCGAGCGTCACTTCTTATGCTCGAGCGGGCTTTGTGAACTCTAGTATTTTTGCAGGTTTGCAAAACTATTAGGAGAGTGTATTCTACGCTCGAGTAGATCTTTCTGCGCTTGAGCGGGCTCAGCTCAAGCGGCCTTTCTTGTGCTCGAGCGTTGGTCTGTTGTCTGTAAAACTACTGGAAGTGTGCATTCTATGCTCGAGCGGAACAACTTATTATATATGATGCTCAAGCATCAACTCTTACGCTCAAGCAGACTGTGCGTATATCAGTTCATAGCAGTCACATTTTACATCACTTTTTCATCTCTTTCTCTCTAAAAACATTTCAAAACCCTAGATCTTGAGCTTCTCTCTCTAGAACTCACCTCCTCTCTATATTTTCACCTAGATCCGTTGGGTTCTCTACCTGTGTGCCTTTGTTAAAAAGGTAGAGCATCTCAAGAGTTCCAATTTTGTCCGAACAAAATTTGGTTTCGGCGTCTTTAAAGTTCCTCCATTGTGCTCTGGTCTTCTAAACTTGAGGTAGGGACTTTCTACACTCTTCTATGATTTTTAACTTAGTTATTTGTTATTGTGTAGATAATGGTGGGATTTGGATGATTTTAGACAAACCTAGGATTTTGGTTTAAAATCAAAAGAGGGATTTTCAAATTGAAAATAGTTATGGGTATAGATATGAGGTTGTGTTGTGTTAAATTTGTTGATTTTGACACATGGTTGGATTTGGGAGAGAATGGAGTTTTGCCCTAAAATGTTTAAAATAATTATTTTGTATAAATAATGAAATTGGTATTGGTAATATGAAATTCGATGAATTTTTATATCAATAGTGGAGTTGAATATGTATTATCTCTCACCTATGAGAATTTGGATAATTTATCTATCTGGGGGATTGTATATCTATTTAGAAATATTTGTTTTGGGCTATCGGTGAAGGATAGCTTTGATTGTTGTAGAAATTGCATAAGGATTAAGTGAATTAAAACTAATCTCTTAACTGTTGTCATTGAATATGACCGTATTTCAATACATTGTATATGTATGATATTTGGGAGGAGAAAGGGGATGGACTCCATTGAATTAAGTTGGCCTGTGTGTTTAGGGTGAAAGTCTCGAAAACCGCACGTATACGTGGGTGCGGATTCTCGCGGACAAAATTTCCATAAAATGGCGAATTGAAATGTTTGTGTAATGGTTGTATTGATTAGATAACCACTGAGTTGTAGCCTTAGTTAGTGTAACGCCCCCCAAAATATCACCATAGGTTCAACCAAAGCATATATAACTAACTGTATGAATCAGAGTGTAATGTTCTCTCTCTCTCTCTCTCTCTCTCTCTCTGTGCACAGCCCAAACTGTCCAACATTTATTTTTAAGAACTTTTGACATCATACACAAGAAAATTACAAGTCAAGCATGCAACAACCATATTTCAATAATACTAAAGTAACATGACCTATGAAGCATGGATAGAGATAAAATATAGATACGGTTGTACAACAATACCTACAAAAATAAAATTCTAGTATGGTCAAGATATGTTAGAAAGCAAAAATTATAATACTCTATTAACCAAAATTTCTTGTATGCTTCCAATATAGATACGATGATGCTTCCAATCCTCTATTAACCAAAATTTCTTGTATGCAAATCATACTCACATGTATGTCTATGCATGCATAGATTGTGTAAATTGATGTTAAAATAATATAGAAAAGAACATTATTACTCTTGCTCTACCAGTAACAATCCAACTCCCTTTGATTCTTGCTACATGGATGCAATATATTAAGAAGTGAACATGAACATTATTTAATAATGTTTTTGACCATGGAAAAGATTAGGAGTGACTCACCAACACCCTTACAAACACACCCGATATGTATGCATATGCTCAAAGCATAGAATAATAATAATAATAATAATAATAATAATAATAATAATAATAAATCAATAAATAAATAAATAAATAAATAAAACATTTAGATAGTAAGAGATACTAACTTTCACCAAGAGCTTGCATTTCCAATTGTCCGGTATTAGACGCATGTGATCCATTGTCCACTACAATAGGAGATTCTTGAGATTTTACAAAAGATGCCTATTGACATAAATTATGATCACAAACAATTTGCATGCATGCAGATCAAGATAAATATAGAACACAGAGGCCCATAAAGCTTACGCATAAAACATACCCCTTCAAATGAACATAAAAAAAGAAGGCGTGGTATAATCTCTCCCCCCAAATTTTCCTTCGTAATGAGATTCAAGTCAAGTAGAGAAAAATATTCTAACACTTATATCAGTCCACATTCCCATGGCAGCTAGCTGACTGCAGTTGGGATTTTTAACAATGGGATTTATATCAAGGCATGATATATCATACTCCAATTGTGCATGTTTCACTTTTGTCACTATCCCATCACCAATTTGTAGGTACACTAAATGACCACGACCAGTAGCCAATAAAACCTGTTAGGTACACTAAATGACTATCCCATCACCAATTTCTAGCTATTGTTTGCAGAAAGGCATGCATACTGTTACACAATCTTCACCTTCTCCTATAATTTCTTGAAGGTTGCCGTCATTATGTAGTTGGGCAGCTAGTCAACACAAAATCATGGTCTAGTTATTGTCTTCCTCTCTCAACCTTTACAATTTCCTGCTTTGGCGAAAAGCCAACATGAAATTTGTACATCTAGTGTAGTTTATATGCATCATTAAAATAAAACTTTGCCTCTCCAAACAATTATAAAATGAGAGACAACCTAAACATTTTCTTCACTTGAATCCTTCAAAACAGCTATTAAAAGAAGCCCTTTAGTTTTGTTGTTTGTTGTTGCAGTAACACTAAAGGGTAAGGTTTAATAAACTTCATAAATGGTAACTCTTTTCTCTTTGAGCCAAACAACAAGGGTTACAATCTATGCAAAGAAATTTTGAAAATAGAAGAAGAACATTGATAATTAGAATTATGAGAAGAAAAAGAGTGTAATGACTATTTTTGAGTTTTAGTCTTTTAATCTTGAATCCATTTGGTAGCCATTTGCTTTGAGTTCGAGCTTTCTTTCATTATTCTTGTTTTATAAGTAGACAAAATAAACTCAGTTGATCAGAAATTATTAAATAGTTCTGAAATATCATTTGGTCTTATTTAGGTACGTCATTCATTATTTCTTTAATTACTTAACAAAAGTTAGTCAATATTGACAATACTATAAGGATACTACATGGTAGTTTGATACTATAAGTATCCAAATGTCAATCAGAGTCTCTCTCTCATTTTGCTTGTTTCTTCCAACCAGGACTGCTCTACGTCAGCAGGATGCAGTGGTGGTGGATCTATAGGCCACAACCTGTGGGTTGGTGCAGACCCATATATTTCAACCTACCCAATGGTGACCAAATACCAACCAGTGGCCCGATTTAAGAATTCTTTTATTAAGAGGTATAAATTACAAGGATGAGTGAACTGTAGAATTAGTTTGCTCCTGGAAGATAAGGAGTTCCATTATGCATGAAGACTACTATATTATTCTAATTTGTTAACCACAAGTCTAACAGATATCTTAACCACGAGTTTTCAACGTTCATATAATATTCAAATTCATTATAGGCTATGAACATATAATACAAATGAAAAAATATACCATGCATACACAGTCTAGTCTAAAAATAAGAATATACTAGTTGTTACCTTCCCTTCAACATGCATGCCTGACAGGTGCAACTTCATCAGATGGATTGGCAGTATGCACGCCTCACAGCAACATTGCAGCAGCAGCCAGCAGAATTAAAGATGAAGCCATTTTTTCTTTCTTTTGGGAACAAAAGATGCATTTGAAAACAAGTTACTGCAAATGAACATAAAAAAATGCAAGATAAAATAGGACACATTGACACCCTATACTTTTTTCCTGATGATTAAAATATTGTCAGCCTAACCATCTAAAACAAATTCAATCTTAGCTTCCCATGACCTATTATTACTTAGCAATTCATACTACACCTATACCCTAATTGATCCACTTCCTAAACCTGTATTTCTCTATAAAACATACAAAAAAAAAAAAATCTTTATATAACAAATAATAAAAACTAAACTGAACACATCATAACAATTAGTAATGTAACCAAATTAATATCAAATGCATTTCAATATCCCAAATTTTATTCAAATATCCAACAATACTAAACATAAGAATCCTAAAATGCATCTAACTATATCCAACAATCCCAAACATAATAATTCCAAAAAGTATATAAACATCCAACAAAATAACCTATAAAACGAAACAAAGAAAAATTAAATGAATGCCTGCGTGCAAAACGATATACATCACTACTGAACCACGAACATCCATCACCAACCTGTGAACAAAAGGATAAAAACATGAGTATTTTATTAATGCATTAACTTTAACAATAATATACAAATATAGTTAAAATTAATCAGAAAATTGTTGTGAAGCTATTGTTTTATCAAGCTATTGTAAAGGTTGTAATGCTAGGATTGTAATACAAAGTTTATAAAATTTTATATTGTTGACACATGTTAGGATTGGTTAAATAAAGTAAATCAATTTAATGATGTGTCAAATTTACCTCTATTTCAACCGAGAGAAGTTTCATCCTCCCTTACACCCGGTGCATCCTCCCCGACATTGTTGCTTGGAACTAACCTCGGAATGTTTGCTAGATCTATCCCATTTTTTGCTACCAACATTTGAATTATAGTTTGCATTGTACTCATGTTTTGAGCCTGGTCAAGTAACTGCTTTCCTTGGTCAGCTAATTGTTGTCGCTGGTCAACTAACTGCTGTTGAAGAACAATCACCTTAGAGTTAGGAGCCTCAAAATGTGTGGAAGATGAAGTATTGTCCTTGCGGATCCTGTATCCCTTCAAGTAGACCGACCTCTTCCCAAGTACTTCCCTGCAAATCTGCTCCTCAAACAATGGATGTGTGACACTAGGTTGAGATTGCTCAGCGATCTTTGAAACCATAGTGGCCTATGAATGAAATATAAATAAACTTAAAACATAATATCAAAATGCAAACATATATTATTGAAATTGAAATAGTTATGGTTACATGAAAGTTAATGTGAATTGAAAGTTACAACAATTGTATTCAGTTACTCTCTTTAGTACATCTTACACGATTTTTGAACCATTTTGGAAATTCTTCTCATTGTACTCGAGTTATGTCATGTCCTTGTAGATTATGTAAAATATTCTTCTCCCTACCCAAGGAAATGTGATACACATAATTAACTTAGAGAGTTCGAAACAAAATGGAACGATTATGCATAAACGTAATTAAATTTAAATACATACTCAATATATGGCTCCACCTCAGAGTTATTGTACAACACAAACCAGTGAGCCATTTCTCGTTCATTTTGTGAAGGGTCAAGAGCCCTTGTGATAAGTGAGAATAGACAAGCATTTTGGGTGAAGACCTCCATCCTGGGACCACGTTCACCACCATCATCATTTCGTTCAGGTTTATCAATCCCTTTTAAGTACATTAAACAAAAAGTAAGACACTCTTTGACAATGTAAACCTCAGCGATAGAACCTTCTGGACGTGCTCTATTACTGACATACCCTTTCAAAGTCCCGAGAAACCTTCAACAAAAATTGACAATGAAAATTGTGCTTCTTGATGCAAGAAAATTACTTCTTAAACAATAGTCTTTTATGGGTGGATTTTTGCACAATAGTTTAGTTATAACAAATTAATAAATAACCATATGTTCATAATGATTACCTTTCAATCAGGTACATCCATCGATATTGCACCAGTCCAGCAAACATGGCCTCAAGGAGCAAGTGAACAGCCAAATGGACCATCACATTAAAGAAAGCTGGAGGAAAAATTTTCTCCAACTTGCAAAGTATGAGCACAATTCGTTCCTCCATTTTTTCCAAATCAATCTGCCTTAATGTTTTTTAGCACTGTTCTTGGAAGAAGTTGCCCAACTCGAATAGTGTTGTACAAATCTCCTTGTTCACAAAACCACACATGCCAATTGGTAGAAGTCGCTGAAGCAAGACATGACAATCATGGCTTTTCATGCCCGACAATCTTCCATTTTTAGAAGTCACACATCTTGAGATGTTTGCTGCATAGCCATCTGGATAACTAATAGACTTCAAGAATTCACAAAAACTATCTATTTTTCAAGAATCCAATGTGTAGGATACCCGAGGCTTTACAACGGATCCATTATCTTTCCTCTGTAGATGCAATTCTTGCCTTATGCCCATTTCTTGCAAATCATCATGTGCTTTGTACGTGTCCTTGTTTTTCCCATCTATGGCCAACATCGTCCCGTAAAAGTTTTCACAAATATTCTTCTCAATGTGCATGACATCAAGATTGTGTCGGAGGTTTAATTTATTCCAACACGGTGGCTCCCACATTATGCTTTTCTTTGTCCAATTCAATTCTTCAAACTCTCGTGGTCTTTTCTTGTTGGTAGGATCCTTTCCAAACTTGACTTCCCGCAATTGATCCAATTGAGCCATTACTTTTTCCACCGGTAAATCCAAGGATTTCTTTCTAAGCTCAGTTAAACCATCAAACTTTTTGTCTTTCCTTCAACGGTGGTTATCAGGAAAGTAAGCTCGATGACCCACCCACCCAATCTTACTGATCAACCCGCGTGACAGCGGATTATCATTACAAGGAGGGCAAGACAAATAACCTTTAGTTCTTTATCCGGATAAGTCACCATATGCAGGGAAGTCATTTATGGTCCACATTACAGCTGCATGCATCCGAAAGGTCTATTCAGTGGAGGCATCGCAAGTCATCACGCCATTCTCCCACAACTCCTTCAACTCATCAATCAATGGCCTTAGGTAGACATCAATATCAGTCCCTGGTTGATTACGTCCAGGAATAAGTAAGGACATCATGAAAAATGGGGCCTTCATATATCTCCAGGGTGGGAGGTTATAGGGCATGAGTATGACAGGCCACATGCTATAGGAAGTGCTCATGTTCCCAAAAGGATTAAACCCATCGGTGGCTAGGCCCAACCTAACACTGCGAGTCTCCTGGGCAAACTCTGGATAATGCAAATCAAATTCCTTCCACTCTTTACAATCAGTCGGATGCCTCCCTACACCATTATCCACACGCTTATCACTATGCCATCTCATGTCTTTTGTTGTCTTCCTAGACATGTACAATCTTCTCAACCTAGGTGTCAATGGGAAGTAACGCAATATCTTGTGAGGGATCTTCTTACCCTTGCTATCATTTACTCTGTACCTAGATGCTTGACATGTGGGACATTTTTCCAAGTGAGCATTCTCCTTCCAGAATAGTACACAATCATGTTTGCATGCATCGATGGGCTCGTACCCCAAGCCCAAGTCACGTAGTAACTTCTTGCACTCGTAAATTGACCCTGGCACCACGTGGCCTTCTGGTAGGAATTGCCTTTGTATCTCCAAAACCTTGTCAAAAGACTTATTGCTCCACCTATTTTCTACCTTCACATGTAGCATCTGAATAACGAATAATAACAAAGTATCTGAGTTTTTGCAACCTGGATACAAGCAACATTGGGAAGCATCTAACAATTTATCAAAGTGTCGTACATCCTCTCTTTCTAGAGTATCACCCTCCATAAAATTTCCCCTTTGATAGTCCTCTATCAGTTCATCATATTCATCTTGATCCTCGTCATTCTCACCATTACTTTCATCAAGGTTATTGTGTTCTAGAAGTTCACCATGTTCTAACCAAGTGGTGTATGATACTATCATCCCACTTATGAGCAAATGAGCCTTCATAATATCATACTCCTACTTATAAAAGTTATAACAATTGATGCATAGGCACTTAATCTCCCTAGCCTCACCCAAATGAACCTTTGCAAATTCAATAAATGAGTTCACCCCATCTACATATGGCTGACTGAATCTATCAGAAATTAACATCCAACTCTTGTCCATATCTGATCATAAGATAGTAGTTAATATCAATAGGACACAACCTTTTATTATTATTATTATTATTATTATATTATTATTATTATTATTATATTATTATTATTATTATTATTATTATTATTATTATTATTTATTATTATTTATTTTTTTTTTTTTAAACATGAAGACAAAGTAGTTAATATAAGTGTAAAGCGACACATCATCGTCAATAAAGGTGCATCTACCTCTAGGCTTTTTTAATTTTGTATCAAGGTTTCGACCAACAATCCTTTAAAATTCGATTATATCTGCATATATTATGTATTAAATTAAGTGTTTTTTACATTTATCAACAAAAAAATATATATATATATATTTTTAATGCCTGTTAAACGGTAAAAGGCAGTTGGCATGGCAATGTACTATTCGAATTCATTCCAATATCATCCTTAAAGGACATTACCTAATGGGCTCCTACAAATTAAGGGCATAGGGAAGGACTAAGAGTGGCTACAGGCCTAACCTCTATAATATTTGTCGGAAGGGACTACATTTATCAATTCAAACCCATATTTTCATACACGGGAAGTCAAGCATTTACCATTACACCAATCAACACCCCCTCTTTGATGCAACTTCTATGTTTATCTAAAAGGGGTTTTCAGCTCTCCTAAAAAGCCCTAGCACAAATTGCATCCAGCCACTGCATCTAAATTTTCTACTAATGAACCTATGCATTTACTTCATGTCATGCAACTTGATCATAAGATTTACACTCTTAGTCATAGACTCATAGGCCTCCTAACAATAGATTCAAAGATTTGTCATTTATGTACTTACCATGATGAGTTACTCAAGCAGATGCTCAAGTTAGGGTGGAACCACGAATAGCTTTGATTTGACACTAGTTGAAATAGAACAATTTTAAGGTATATGAGTAGTCAGAAAATAAAAGGCCATCTCCCATATTTTATGCACCATTATCATTAAATGCATATTCTTAGACAGAAGTTTCATCCATTTCTTCAATAATTTGATCTGTTTGGGAGGAGCATTTTTCTAGGCTCATTATATGGATAGATGGTAGAGCTAGGTCCGTAGTTTCAGATTCAATGTCAGTGTTTAGATGAAGCAATGCAAAAATTGTAGAAGGGTCGGGGAGCGTAGCCATGGTGTAGAGAAAAGTAGAAATAGAACTTTGATGAGGGGTGGCTTATCTTTGAGGTGGAACTGATTCAACCGGTACTATTCCCCTTTGTTACAACAATATCTTAACTGAAATAAACTAAGAAACTACACAAAGTAGGTAACCCAAAAAGTAAAGAAGAGCAAAAAAACTCAAAGGTTAATTATGTATCAAATTTATCTTTCTTAATTCTTCACATAGCTAGTAACTTCAGAACTTGGTAATTTCCAACTTTTTTGAAGCCAACAAAACTTGGGATAATAGTAGAAATAGGGAGCAAAAACAGCTTTCCTTTACTAAAGGAACAACCAATGAATTCGACACTAGACACAACTGCATGGTTATTTTGGCGCAAAAGCAATCCCATAAAAAGGTAAGAAATGAACTTAGCATGAAAGGTTAACAGTTTGTGTCGAGGACCTTGTGTCCTTGTCTTTTGAACTCTGTAAGATTTACAAAACCCAACAATGAATAGTCTACTGGCAAAACTAAGGATAATATGGTTATTATATTTTCTTCAAAAAGCAAAGTTCAAAAGACAAGGACACAGGGTACTTAATCTACCAAACACATCCAATAATAAGTGAATTTGTAGAGATCTAATTCAAAGACAGGAATGTTGAAGGCAAAACAATGTTAGTGTAGATTGTCACTTACTGAAAATTGTAAAACCACATCAGAAAGAACTTGAAAGGAATATCCCCGAGTAAACTAAGATATCAAGTCCCCAAGACTTGTAAATGTCGATATAGCATAGCACATCATGAGCACTAAGTCCTTTAAAAACTTTTTACACACATACATCCAGAGAGATGCACACATACACACACACAAAAGAGAAAACATGCCCTGACTCCATTAAATGAAGTAGACTTTAATTTTTTTTTTTTATTGTACTCTAAGGACCTTACCAAATTCCACTGGGTATCAAATATAATAGGCACATGGAAATATTGAGAGACATGAAGTCCACTACTGTGTGTTATGAAAAGAACAAATCAACTCAATAAAACATCATGATTCATGATTGCAATTTTTTAGAATAGATAGTATATCCTTCTATACATGCATAAATCCCAACAAGCAAATGTAAGCAAATTATGCATTTTGTCACTCAAATAGAAAAATGAACATGAAAGTAGTTGCAGATTTGATAAAATTGGTGTTGTTCATATGTCAGAGTAGAGTATTACAAGTCTGGGAGCAAAATTAGACCGGATCAACATGGAGGCCTACGTTGGCCAGGCTTCCATGAGCAATTCTATTCCATAAGTCCTACTAGTGCCACATGGCAGTGGTGAAAGTATGCTCAAAGAAAAACTAGTAAATTTTAATTACACATAACAATAACTACAAAATACAATATAGTTTCGTTCCCTTATACAAACACATCTATATATAATAGAGCAGGAGAAAAAAAAAATCTCTGTTTGGATCATATATGAGTGCCTTACTGAATTTGTTTGGACTTTTGCTCCCTAATTGGCCTCCTTGTTTGGCCACAATTTGTTTGGATTTTTACTTTTCTTTTATTTTTTGGGGACTTGAAAAGTTTTAAAATACTAGAGTAGGAAAAAAATAAACAAAAACAAAAACAAAACGATGACAACAAAAATAACAAGAAAAAAACAATCAGAAAAAAAAGTTGGCACGAAATGGGAACAATTTTAGATTTCTTTTCTTTAACATTGCTGCCACTCTTTGCACTTAAAAATGTTCTGCAGATGCTGAGAGCCAAATGAGAGAAAACAACCAAGAGGGTCTCAATCTTTACAAGAAATAACAATAACCCAGAAAACTATCTAACATGCTTGACAGAACAAGCAGTTACAGAATGCGTAGATAGAGGCAGTAGTAGAAGAAGTGAAAATAGACAAACATAGATTTAGTTAAGAAATTGAGAGAGAGAAGCAGGGGCATTGAGATACAAAGCAAAAAGGGAACAAACCTGTAGGGGTAGACTGAAGCACCGATCGTCTCGCACGGCAGCAGCAAACAGCACAAACCCTACGATCAAGAGTGAAATCGTGAGGGAGAGATAACTACGAATTCTGAGATAAGGGTGTGCAAGAGTGAAATCATGGAGATTGATGAGGAGAGATTTGATAAGGGGGAAAAAAAAGAGGGAATTTTAAGAGGGAATCTGCCACCGCCCGATAATCAGATCACAACCAAAAAATTAAAAATTAAAAATAAAAATAATAATAATAATAATAATTTCAAACCAATTTCTAGATTTGTTTTTTTGAAAAAATTAAAAATAATTTGAGAGCAATAAAAATCAAAATTATATTTTTAAAATTTTAAAAAGTATTTATGACGTAAAAGATAAAAATATACAAAAATAATAAGTATTTTTTATTTCACCCAGTTTTGTTTAGTTTTTTAGGGAAAAAAAATTGAAACTAGTTTCTGAAAATAAAACCAAACATATATGAAATTGATAATCTAACCATATTCTTTGAAAAAATTTAATTATCTCAAATTAGTCATCTCAACTTAAGAGTGTGTTTGGGCTTAATGGATTCAATTTGTGATCTAATTCAATGATCATTTTAATTTTACAATTCAGTAACTAGAATATTTAAAACTCTTTGAAAAATTGTAATCAAAAATACAAATCACTATATCACATCATTCCATAAGCAAAACTTTTACCGATGAATAGTGTTATCGTCGCTAAATGGTTAACTCTTTGCCCACGCCAACTTGTTGTCGCCAAAAGTATGCACACTAATAGCAACACTCATTGTGCTGCTAAACGTCGTAGCTAAAAGTTCTGAAATTTTGGCGCCAACCAAAAATTTTGGCGCTAAAAGAATGTTATGCTTTTTTAGCGACGATAGCAAATTGTGTCGGTAAAGGTATAATTTTACCAACGAAATTGATCACTGTGTCGCCAAAAATATACTTTTGGCGATGAAAAATTGACGTCGTCGCCAAAAGTAGTTGCCAAAAGTGCAATTTCTTATAGTGTTGAGACATTGGAGGGAGTACACTCACATGTCCCAAATCTTTTACCAATATGTCAACCCTTTAGCTACCAAACCGTGTCGTTACCTTGCTGTGTTATACAAAAATGACCATTATGCAGCAATCCAACTACAATGAGATGTTAATTAACGGGTGATTAACTAAAATGATTATTTTCATTTACAGTGTTAAGTCAAAAAGTCTAAAAGGAGATGTGAATATAATTTTAGAAACTTTAAGGGAGATGTCTGTAATTTCAACAACCCTCGAGGGAGGTCAATGTAGTTTATTCTTCTTTATTAGTTGAAAAGTAGAGCAATCACATTTATGTTGATTTTTGAGACAACCTTAACCAAGTGTTAATGAATTGTGGGAAAGATTTTTTCAAAGGGCACTGGTTCTCTCCAACTGAGAATCCCAACTGGATGGCATTGTTGGGCCTCCGTAGGCTCACCACGGAGCTTCATTAATAATCAAAACCGCTCAATGTGTAAAAATCATCGTGTACTTCATCCTTGTAAAAAAAAATCACATTAATCAAATATCGATAGCCACTTGATTAGATCACATTTGTGCTAACAATTTATTTTAAAAATCATATTTATCGTTGACACAAAAGTGATCTGATCAAGTAGCTACCGATATCTGATCAATATGATTTTTTACAGGGATGAAGTACTCGACGAGTTCTACATATTGAATGATTTGGATCCTCGATACGGGTTCCGTGGTAGGCCTACGAAGGCCCAGTAACACCCTTAAATCCGATTTGGACTGGAGAGAAGCCTTTCATTTTTTCGAAACCCCCAGTTATTATTAGGGGTATTTTGTTAACAATGTCACCCATAGGACTTACTGGAACATAAGAAAATATTTTAAATTAAGTGAAACATAAGTAGGTGAAGAGGGATTTATGAATAAATGCCTCTAGGGTTTTTCATACATATATGCTATTATGCAGCAACTTAACATCAGACATATAGTGTAGGGGAATCCTTTGATACACATTTTTTATGAAAAGAGGTACTATATGTACCTTCACACGTATTTTTTTTAGTAAATGTAACGTATTTTTTGTGATAAATGTTACTTAATTTTATGATAGAATTATGACAATTTGTGGTTAATAAATGAATTAACCCCAAATTATCGTAACACTATTAGAAGTTTATGTAAGATTTATCACAAGAATAAGATAATACCAAAAAAAATATGTAACAAGCTTGTTACGTATATTGAAGGGATTTCCACACTGTACACATAACTTTTGTTTTTTAATAACTCGGTATCCAACCCATTGGACCGACTAATCTAGGAGTCAGTCCTATTGTCCACTTGTGGAGGGTTCCAATTAAAGTTGGGACAAAGTCTCATATGGACTGTCCTCAAGAAATTGTTTACACTTAACAGATTTGGAACTTGATACCTTGGAGGGAGTACACTCACAAGTCCCAAATCTTTACCATTAGGCCAACCCATTAACTATCCAACCATGTTGTTACGTTGTTGCGTTATACATAAATGACCATTATGTAGCAATCCAAATATAGTGAGATGTTTTGTATGTCTAGTCGCTTGAACTAAAGGGTGATTTAGTAAAATAATTATTTTCATTTACAATGTTAACTCAAAAGCTCGAATATAATTTTAGAAACTTTAAGAGAGCATTCTATAATTTCAACAAACCTCAAGGGAGGTCAGTAGAATTTGTTCATTTTTATTAGTTGAAAAGTAGAGCAATCACATTTATGATTTTTGAGACAATCGTAACCAAGTGTTAATGAATGGTGGGAAAGATTTTTTCAAGGGCACTGGTTCTCTCCAGCTGGGAATCCCAACTAGAGGATATTATTGGGCCTTCGTAGGCTCACCACAGAGCCCCATTAATAATCCAAACCGTTTAATATGTAAAAATCATCGAGTATTTCATTCTTGTAAAAAATCCCATTGATCAGATATCAATTCCCACTTGATCAAATCCTATTTGTGTTAACAATTAATTTTAAAAATCATATTTACTGTTGACCCAAAAGTGATCTGATCAAGTGGCTACTGATATCTGATCAATGTAAGTTTTTGCAGAGATGAAGTACTCGACGAATTCTACACATTGAATGGTTTGGATTATCAATGCGCATTCCGTGGTAGGCCCACGAAGGCCCAATAAGACCCTCAAATTCGATTTGCACCAGAGAGAAGCCTCCCCTATTTTGAAACCCCCAATTATTATTAGGGGTATTTTGGTAACAATGTCACCCATAGGACTTATTGGAATATAAGAAAATAATTTAAACTAAGTGAAACATAAGTAGATGAAGAGTGATTTATGAAAAATGCCTCTAGAATATTTCATAGATATATACCATTATGCAGCAACCCAACATCAGATATATAGTATAGGGGAATCCCTTTGGTTCACATTTTTTGTGATAAATATTACTTAATTTTTTGATAGAATTATGACAATTTGTGGTTAAAAAATAAATTAATCACAAATTATCATAACTGTACTAGAAGTTTATGTAAAATTTATCACAAAAATAAGATAAATTACCCAAAAAATATGTAACAAGCTTGTTACATATACTGAAGGGATTTCCACACTGTAGGTATCCAACCCATTGGATCGACTAATCTAGGAGATCAATCCCATCGACCACTTGCGGGGGGTTCTAATTAAAGTTAGAACAAAGTCTCATACAGACTATCCTCGAGAAATTGTTTACACTTGAAAGGTTTAATAGTTGAGACTTTGGAGGGAGTACACTCACATGTGCCAAATATTTACCACTAGGCCAACCCTTTAACTACCCAATCGTGTCATTACTTTGCTGCATTATGTAGCAATCCAAATACAATGAGATATTTTGTATTTCTTGTCGCTTGAACTAAAGGGTGATTTAGTAAAACAAACATTAAAGGAGATGTTTGTAATTTTAACAAACTTTAAGGGAGGTTAGTGTAATTTATTCTTTTTTATTTGTTGAAAAGTAGAGCGATCACATTTATGTTGATTTTTGAGACAACCTGAACCAAGTGTCAATGAATGGTAGGAAAGATTTTTTCAAAGGGCACAGGTTCTCTCCAATTGGGAATCTCAACTAGAGGGTTCTTGTTGGGTCTCTGTAGGCTCACCACAAAGCCCTATTAATAATCCAAACTGTTTTAATGTATAAAATTCATCGAGTACTTTATCTCTGTAAAAAAATCACATTGATGGAATATTGGTAACGACTTGATCAACTCACATTTGTGTTAACAATTAATTTTAAAAGTCTTGTATATATCGTTGACACAAAAGTGATCTGATCAAGTGGCTACTGATATCCGATTAATGTGATTTTTTGCAGAGATGAAGTATTTAACGATTTTTACATATTGAATGGTTTGAATCATCGATGCGGGCTCTGTGGCGGGCCCCCAATAACACACTCCAATCTAATTTGAATTGGAGAGAAGCCTTTCTTTTTTCGAAACCACCAATTATTATTAGAGGTATTTTGGTAACAATGTCACCTATAGGATTTATTGAAACATAAGAAAATAATTTAAATTATGTGAAATATAAGTACATAAAGGGATTTATGAATAAATGCCTCTAGAATTTTTCATACATATATATCATTATGTAGCAACCCAACATCAGACATATAGTGTAGGGGAATCCCTTTGGTACACATTTTTTATGAAAAGACTATATGTTTATTCTTATGTAGTTTTTAGTAAATGTTATGTATAGTTTTTTTTTTTTATAAATGTTATTTAATTTTCTGGTAATTTGTGGTTAAAAAATGAATTAATTACAAAGTATCGTAACTCTACTAGAAGTTTATGTAAGATTTATCACAAAATAAGATAAATTACCAAAAAAAATGTAGCAAGCTTGCTACATATACCGAAGGGATTTCCACCTTGAACACTTAACTCTTTTTTTTTTTTTTTTTTTTAATAACTCTGTATCCAACACATTGGACCGACTAATCTGGGAAATCAATCTCATCGTCTACTTGCAGGTCTTATATGGACTGTCGTCAAGAAATTGGTTGCACTTAGAAGGTTTCGAATTTGAGACCTTGTAGGGAGTACACCACCAGGTCCCAAATCTTTACCATTATGTCAACCTTTTAGCTAGCCAATCATGTTGTTACCTTGCTGCATTATACATAAATGACCATTATGCAGCAATCCAAACACAATTAGATGTCTTGTATTTCTTGTTGCTTGGACTAAAGGGTGATTTAGTAAAATAATTATTTTCATTTACAATGTTAAGTCAAAAAGTCTAATAAGGGAGGTAAATATAATTTTAAAAACTTTAAGGGAGGTGTCTATAATTTCTACAAATCTGAACGAACCTCAGTGTAATTTTTTTTTTTTTATTCGGTGGAAAATTGAGCAACCACAATTATGTTATTAGTTGGAAAATAGAGCAATCACGTTTATGTTGTTTTTTGAGACATCTAAGTGTTAATGAATGGTAGGAAAGATTTTTTCGAAGGGCATTGGTTGTCTCCAAATTGGAGGGTATTGTTTAGCCTCTGTAGGTTCACCATGAAACCCGCAATGATAATTCAAACCGTTCAATGTGTAAAACTTGTTGAGTATTTCATCTTTATAAAAAATCACATTAATTGGATATTAGTAGCCACTTGATCATATCATATTTGTGTTAATAATTTATTTTAAAAATCATATTTACCTGTGGGGACATAATTTTTGAATGACAAAACGTGGCCGAGGTGTCACCGAAGTGCCAGCCGAGGTGCCACGTGTCCTGGTCATAACGCCGAGATCATCTCGGCTAAGCTGAGGTTATCTGCGAAGATATCGGAATCCGGGATAAGCGGATAAGGAACAAGAGTCCTAGAATGGGAGAGGACTTCAGTTTGGATAAAGATAAGACTCTTAGAGAGTTTATCCCATTCCTACTGGGAGTCAATGATTAGCAGTAATCCTGAGTCCATTGAAGCTAGATTTCTATTAGGACTAGGTTTGTGTTGGCTATAAAAGAGAGGCACCATCATGGGTCTAAGGTATGCTTTTTATGTTCTGAATAGTGGGTTAAACACTTTTGCTATCTTTGAGAAATAACTGACTTGATTGTCGGAGTGCCCCCAAGTGGACGAACCACCGCCGGAATCTCTTCTTTTTGTGACAGGTCGTTCGGCCTTAATCTATTCTGCCAGTGTTCTCCAGCTGAGTGCTTGATTGGCAGTGTGGTCGGAAATTGACACACACATTACCATTGACACAAAAGTAAACTGATCAAGTGGTTACCGATATTCAATTAGCGTGATTTTTTTGCATGAGTGAAGTATTCGACGATTTCGACACATTAAATCATTTGGATCATAGATATGAGCTCCGTTGTGGCCCCATGAAAATCCAGTAATACCTTTCAATCCTATTTAAACCGGTAAGAAGCCTCTCTCTTTTTGAAACAGACAATTATCATCTCAGATTCTTGGTCCCGACAAGTCACTAGTTTGATGAAATTCCAAAATCATGCAGAGTGATAATTGGGATAGATAATCAATAGTTCTTAATAATTAGATTTAATTTTATCAAATTCTATTAAAAATAAGTCTTAGTTAAATCATTACGAAAATTTTTTTTTTTTTTTTTTTGATGATTTTTTGTATGTCACTAAACTTTGACAATTAGCGATTTTTTTTGTCACGATTTTCATAAATCGTTGCTAAATCTTACCATTAGTGATATTTTTCTGGGATGAATTTTTCAAATTGTTGCTGAAAGTTGAAAATTAGTGACTTTTGTGATAATTTTTTTAAACTATTGTTAAAATTTATAATTAGCGACATTTTTTGTGACAAAATTTTCAAACAGTTTGCTAAAAATTAACAATTAGTGACATTTTTTTAATAACGTTTGATAAAAAAATGTCATTAATTCTCACATGACCTATTGAATAATAAGTCCACCTATTAAAACCTATGAGTAAGTCTCCCTAATAATTGTACAGGACATGAAAGAAAATGATATAGAAGGCAATTTTTTAGATTTATTTTTAAAACTTAATAATGTGTAAAATAGATAATTGACTCATCATTATTATTAAAAAAATGTATGAAAGAGAGAGAAAATTATCTTATATTTTTTAATAAATTACTCTATTTAAAAAATGAATCTTACTTTTAAAAAATAAGCACTACTCCAAAAAGGAAACCCTTTTTTACTCTATAAAGAGTGAAAGGTCTTCTTCCCTTCTCATGCAATTACAAAAATCACTTTTCCGGATCTATATATAAGGAATTAAAACATTATAATAATTTGATTAAATTAAATAATTAAAATAGATTTAAATACGTACTGTTTAATCTTACCATCATAGTGAGATATTGAGAAATGGTCTTCACAATTAGAAAATCCTCACACCGTCTCTTTCTCTCATTCTCCTATTCTTTACGTTATCTTTCAATGGAGTTGACAACTATTTGATTTACATATATAGATATATGTAAATCCTAATATGATAGGAGACGGTACCAGACCGAAATAAAACAATTATTGTGCTTTCCTATTAAGGAACCCAAATAACTTAAAACAGATTTTACACCTTTATACTGCATACCCATATATAAAATAATAAAGAAAACATAATTAATAAGTCTTATTTTGCTTTTAAGATTACTATAAAGTCCTTTCAAGTTTCAATATTGACAACTAAGTTCTATTTTTTATAACATATTTTCAAAAAATTCATTACTCCATAATGATAGATGTTATCTCAATTTTACCCCTAATTTAATATGAAAATATTTTAAATCTAAATAAAATAATATTTTTTTATTTGTAAAAATTATGATATTGTATTAAAAAATCACAAATCATAATGAAAAAAATTATCAAAAAGTTTTATTTTGTTTTGAAAATAAATTTCAATTTTAGCAAATAATTTTTTTTTATATAAATTGTTATACATAAAAAAATTCAATTGTTCGTAATAGTATATTTTATTTTTATTATCTTTGTCATTAAAAATAAATAAAAAATTTAATTTATTATAAATTTATAATTAAATTATTTTTATTATTCAAATTAAATAATTTTTCATAAACAATATTATTAGTATAAGATTAATAATTTTTACAATTAAAAATTTAAATTTTAATTAACTTAAAATTATTTATAAAATTGTTGTTCATATTAAATAGGAAGGGTAAAATTTGGATAAGACACACTATTATAGAGCAATGAATTTTTTAGGAACCTTTTATTACAAATAGGACTTAGTTATCCATATTGAAACTTGATAGGACTCATTAACAAACTTAAGAGCAAACTAGGACTTATTGATTATTTTTCCAATAACAAATACACTAAGATGGACCATGACCCATAATTTTATGAATTACAATACCAATTTTGAGCTCATATCAGTTAATCTATCTAAATCACATTCAACCTATTTTTCACAAACCAAACAAAATATAATTTGTGATAGCCTAATAAAGAATAAATTCTTACAACTTGAAATAAAAGGTGATTTAGTAAAATGATTATTTCCATTTATAGTGTTAAGTCAAAAAGTCTGATACGGAAGGTTCGTGTAATTTCAAAACCTTCAAAGGAACTCTCTTTAATTTTAACAAACCGGAAGGCGGTCAACAAAATATAACGTTTTTTATTGGTTGAAAATAGAGCAATTTATGATGATTTTGGACAACATTAGGTGTCCTTTAGGAACATGCTATTTTAGTAGTTTTTTTTTTTTTTTTTTTGAATTTTTATAAAAATATGTGTGAAAAAATTGTTAGACAATCTTCACTGTATTTAAATAAATTAAATTCTGTTGTGTACTAAACAACAACCAGAATAAAAAGAAATAAAGGAAATGAGAGAGAATTTTGTTTGATTACAAAAATCAAACTTGAAATAAAAATAAAAACAGATTTTATTTTGTTACAAAAACAAAATTAAAATCTGATTTAAATAAATAAAACAGAATAATAAATTAAACAACTTACTTGATTAATTTCTTTAAATAATTATCCGATCAAGTCTAGTGTTTGACACTGTGTCCTTAAGACAGATTCGTCCTCTCCACGGTGCTTTCAGAATTTAGACGTCTATCTCCCAAGATAAAATGATCTACTACAAACAATAGCAGCACTACAAATTGTTTGCCTAACGAACACACTAAGTGTTTATACTCTCTCTGACAAGAAAATAATGTAGCAACATGAAGAGAATATTTTCAGAATTATGAAAGACGAAAATTAGAGTTCTGAAAATCCAAATGAGGGTTGTCCTATTTATAGATGAAATGGTGGCTCTAGGTTTTGAATTGAACAGGTATGATACCTGTTGGTTTTGAATTCAAACAGATTTGAATATGTTGGGTTACAATTCAAACAGATAACAAAAACGGGAAGGGCCTTGTTTGGGTGTACAGTAAATCCGGATCAGATTATTTCCGGTTTAATACAGGAAGGGCCCTGTTTGGATGTATAGAAAAACCAAACCAGTTTAATTTGAATTCTGGATTTTATTTTACCAAAAATAAAATTAAATTCAATTGTTTTTGACCCAAAAAGATTAGTATTGGGTCGGACAAGCCCAACCCAACCGACCGACCGGACGGACGACGGCGAGGCGGCGCGCGCGCGCGTGGTGATTTTTTGAGTCCAATGGGTCTAGCCCATTTTGCCCATAACCTCTCCCTCTAAAACACTTGGGTACCCCTTGGGGCACACCCCAAGTACCAAACTCATGCCTTATAAACCCATTCAAAACTTCCCACCAAATCAATGTGGGACAAGCCTTATTCAAACCTTTAAGGGTTTTCCACCAAAACTCCATTTCCATGGAGCACACTTTGGCTTCAATTTCCCATTCACTCGGTAATGGTTTTGAGCAACCAAATATACCACGTGAATCACAACGCGGCATAGAACGCGTTACCACTTTGACTCGTGAAAATCGACGCACGGGGCCCACCTAAAAAATAGACCAAACTTAGGATAAAATTCTGGTTTTACCCAGAATTTATAACCATTTCCAACAATCCCCCACATGAATGGAATTTGATGACAACGGAAATGCAACAATATGCAGATTTATCGAAAGAGTATAAGTCGAAAATATCTTGCATCAGGATAGGTAGTTTTCGGCCTTGAATCTTCCCTAGTGATAACCTATCGGACTTACTGGCTAACCAATACACGTGATGCCTTGAATTGTTCAGCCGTTTGTATAAGCCAAGACAATAGATTTCACACAAAATATCTTCTAACACATCGTGGTTCTCACTGTTGTGTTCATTTTAGCCTTGAACGCTCCTGGTTTTCATGAGTGTTTCTAGAGAATGTAGCCTCTTTCATTCTCATAAAACCGGCCCCAGTTCAACACTCATATAGGTGATTCTTATTAGGAGTATCTCCTTATACTCGTCTTGATTTTATGCCTTAATCAAGATATAAGTAATCATTAAAAGCGAAGTTTATCCTTATGCCCAGACAACATATGTTGCAGATATCACTCTCACCATAGGAATGGGTAGGGAAAATTAATCCCTTGGTGATTTTTGGTGAGCCATACATAACTTAGTTGTCCCTTTGAACTTAGTTCTTGGGATCTCCAGTCATATAAGTAGGGTTACCATTATGACGACACTTATGTAATAGGCTTTAATCCCATCCCCTTCGATGAACTATACACTAGCTCTTTTGTCAAACCTTTTGTTAACGGATCCGCACTATTCTCTTTAGATTTTATATAATCTATTGAGATTATTCCATTTGACAACAATTGCCTTACGGTATTATGTGGACGACGAATATGTCGTGACTTATTGTTATATGATTCTGTGTCCTGCCTATTGCAGATTGACTATCACAATGAATGCAAATAGCTGGCACAGGTTTTGGCCACATTGGAATGTCTTCTAAGAAGTGACGAAGCCATTCTGCTTCTTCTCCTGCTTTGTCTAAAGCAATAAACTCGGATTCCATTGTGGATCGTGCGATGCATGTTTGTTTCGTGGATTTCCAAGAAACAGCAGCGCCTCCCAGAGTAAAGACATATCCACTTGTGGATTTTGAATCTTTAGTATCTGATATCCAATTTGCATCACAATAACCTTTAAGTACTGCTGGATATCGAATAAAGTTCAAACCATGATCACAGGTGAATCTTAGATATCTAAGAACTCGAATGATCGCTTTCCAATAGTCTTCTCTGGGGTTACTAGTGTACCTACTCAATTTGCTGATAGCATAAGCTATATCAGGACGAGTACAATTCATTAGATACATTAGGCTTCCAATGATTTGGGAGTATTTTAACTGAGACACTGCATCACCTTTATTTTTCGATAAATAAAGACTGATATCTACAGGTGTTCTAGCTAAATTCAAATCATCCTTGATAAATTTATCAAGAATTTTCTCAATATAATGAGATTGAGATAATGCATATCCGTCAGATGTTTTAGTAATTTTCATTCCTAATATAACATTTGCGACCCCCATATCTTTCATATCAAATCTTTAAGCATTTGCTTAGTTGATTTGATTATGTTGTGACTGCTTCCAATGATAAGTATGTCATCCACATAAAGACAAACTATGACATATCCTTGGTTAGTGTTTTTAACATAGACGCATTTGTCACATTCATTTATCTTAAACCCATTAGTAAGCATTGCATGATCAAATTTTTCATGCCATTGCTTAGGTGCTTGTTTTAATCCATAAAGGGATTTTACAAGTCGACAAACTTTCTTTTCTTGCCCTGATACTACAAACCCTTCGGGTTGTTTCATATAGATCTCTTCATTTAGATTACCGTATAAGAAAGCTGTCTTAACATCCATTTGATGTATTTCTAATTTAAACAACGTTGCTATAGAAATAAGCATGCGAATGGATGTTATTCTTGTCACATGGAAATATGTGTCAAAATAGTCAAGACCTTCTTTTGTCTGTAACCTTTAACTACAAGTCTTGCTTTATACTTGTCAATTGAACCATCTGCTATCATTTTTCTCTTGAATATCCATTTATATCCAAGAGGTTTAGAACCTGGTGGAAGATCCACCAATTCCCAAGTATGATTCTGCATAATGGACTCAATTTCATTATTAACAGCCTCTTTCCACAAAGGTGCTTCAGGACCTGTCATTGCTGCCTTAAAGCTTTGAGGTTCATTTTCTAACAGGTATGTCAAAAAAATCTGACCAAAGGATTTTGACGTTCTTGCTCTCTTATTACTTCATCTTGGTTCATCATCAGTTAAATCCTGTTGGTCGAGACCATTACTAGTCTTTTTCTGTTTGATTGTCATTAGTCTCTTGACTTTGTGTACAATCATAAGTTCTTTCCTGTGAACTTAATTCCTGTCCTTTCTTGTAAGGAAAGACATGTTCAAAAAACACACAGCATTCCTTGACTCTATAATAGTGTTCACATTTATATCAGGTATTTCTGATTTATAAGTCAGAAACCGTTATGCACTACTATTCTGAGCATAACCATAAACATACAATCTACTGTTTTTAGTCAAATCTTAGTCTTTGTAGGAATAGGAACTTCAACTTTTGCCAAACACCCCCACACTTTTAAGTATTTGTAGGAAGGTGGTCGACCTTTCCACAATTCATAAGGAGTGCTGTTGGTTTTCTTGTGGGGTATTCTGTTAAGAACATAATTAGCAAACAATATTGCTTCCCCTCACAAGTTCTGTGGTAAGCCTAAACTTAGTAACATGGCAATCATCATTTCTTTTAGGGTTCTATTCTTCCTTTCAGCAATACCATTTTGCTGAGGAGAATAGGGTGGTGTAGTTTGGTAAATAATGTCATGTTGTGCACAAAATTCATTTAATAGTGCATCATATTCACCACCCCTATCACTTCTAATATAAATCAAAATATAACATCCATCACTTGTTGTCTATGATGTACTTGATTCATAAATTCCAAAACATGATTCACGAAAAATCCAAAATAATTATGATTACACAAATCAAAATTAATGTTTTGACAAAATCATATCCTCATAAAGATTTCGCCTAAAAATCAAACAAGTCAAAAAACCCATTTGATTGTATACATACTAATCTTGCAACTCATTTACGAATATGTCACTGTCATAAAAAATATTTGTGACAGAAGAAAATTAAAATATCTCATCTAATGCAAGAGATACACCCCCATATCAATAAAATGGTTTATGGTTTAACAAATTCTACTACGCAAATAAAATAATAATTGACAACATTTTATGTCACATATTCAACAAATAATAATCCATATAAAAGATTTTTCAAAATTTACTTCCAATTAAATGGAACAATATAACTACATACATCTTCATGTTTAAATTTCTCTGGTGTTTAAACACCCATTCAAAATTGATTGGAAAAACTCAAATTAATCAACATATCAATTTAACATTCCAAATCACATGAAATTGTTGCTAGGAAATAACTTGAGTTGATATCATACATGCATATCAAACGCATCAACTAAAAATAATGAATTAACAAAATAAATTAATCATGCATGATCCCAAAACTTGCATCATGAAATAAAAAGATTCTCAACTCATAAATAAAATTCAATGCGTTTTCAATTTTAAACTCCAAAATGACAAAACATACCTTCATTTAATCAGTTTGATTTGTACATAAATAAACTAATTAAATATGCATTCAAATGCTCTTGTGAATATATATATTTTTTCGACTCATGTGCAGAAACTATTCACGACTACGGATCCATACACAGAAAATAAAGAATGATTCAGAAAATCAATAAGAAAATAATCTTGCCAAAAAGGTTTCTTCATAATAAAATGAAATTAGTTTGTAAAACTAATATTTAACTCCAGAAACAAATTCTTCCATGTACTATGATAAAGTCAAAAGAATTAACACATTTTCACAAAGGGTTCAAAAATTAAGTAATCTCCCAAATGAAACCATAAGTCACATACAATATTTACAGATTGTAACCGAAACACAAAGTTACATGATTGATTAACAAAATTAATTTTCTAGTTACTAAAACCACAAAATAAATTATAATACAAAATAATTTTATTTTCTATGTTACTAAAACTAGAAAATAAAATACCACAAATTAATTTTCTAGTTACTAAAACCAGAAAATAAATTATAACACAAAATAATTTTATTTTTCTTGTTACTAAAACTAGAAAATAATATAATTTTATTTTCCTTGTTACTAAAACTAGAAAAATAAAATACCGAAATAATATCTTATTACAAAAATCAGAAAAACACAAAATAATTTTCTAGTTACCAAAACCAGAAAATAAATTCTAGTTACTAAAACCAGAAAATAAATGATAACAACAAAATAATTTTATTTTCCTTGTTACTAAAACTAGAAAAATAAAATACCAAAATAATTTTCTGTAACACCAAATAATATTCTGCAATTGTTAATGACACCAGTATATTACTACTAGTTGTCAAAGAAAAGAGACAGTATATTACTACTATCTGTCAAATAGCATAAACCACTATTTGTTTTTCCAAACAGAATATTACTTTGGAAACACAGAAAATTAAATACAATGAAGATACCAAAAATAATCTGTCTTAAGATTGTTGGACAATCTTCACTGTATTTAAATAAATTAAATTCTGTTTTGTACTAAACAACAACCAGAATAAAAAAAATAAAGGAAATGAGAGAATTTTGTTTGATTATAAAAATCAAACTTGAAATAAAAATAAAAACAGATTTTATTTTGTTACAAAAAAAAATTAAAATCTGATTTAAATAAATAAAACAGAATAATAAATTAAACAACTTACTTGATTAATTTAAATAATTATCTGATCAAGTCCAATGTTTGACACTGTGTCCTTAAGACAGATTCGTCCTCTCCACGGTACTTTCAGAATTTGAACGTCTATCTCCCAGGATAAAATGATCTACTACAAACAATAGCAGCACTACAAATTATTTGCCTAACGAACACACTAAGTGTTTATACTCTCTCTGAAAAGAAAATAATGCAGCAACATGAAGAGAATGTTTTCAGAATTATGAAGGACGAAAATTAGAGTTCTGAAAATCCAAATGAGGGTTGTCCTATTTATAGATGGAATGGTGGCTCTAGGTTTTGAATTGAACAGGTATGATACCTGTTGGTTTTGAATTCAAACAGATTTGAATCTATTGGGTTACAATTCAAACAGATAACAAAAACGGAAAGGGCCTTGTTTGGGTGTATAGTAAATCCGGATCAGATTATTTCTGGTTTAATACGGGAAGGGCCTTGTTTGAATGCATAGAAAAACCAAACCAGTTTAATTTGAATTCTGGATTTTATTTTACTAAAAATAAAATTAAATTCAAATGTTTTTGACCCAAAAAGATTAGTATTGGGCCGGACAAGCCCAACCCAACCACACACCCGCGCCTAGCCCGCCTGACCGACTGGACGGCGGCGGCGCGCGTGGTGATTTTTGAGTCCAATGGGTCTAGCCCATTTTGCCCATAACCTCTCCCTCTAAAACACTTGGGTACCCCTTGGGGCACACCCCAAGTACCAAACTCATGCCTTATAAACCCATTCAAACTTCCCACCAAATCAACGTGGGACAAGCCTTATTCAAACCTTTAAGGGTTTTTCACCAAAACTCCATTTCCATGGAGCACACTTTGGCTTCAATTTCCCATTCACTCAGTAATGGTTTTGAGCAATCAAATATACCACGTGAATCACAACGCGGCATAGAACGCATTACCATTTTGACCCGTGAAAATCGACACACGGGGCCCACCTAAAAAATAGACCAAACTTATAATAAAATTCTGGTTTTACCCAGAATTTATAACCATTTCCAACAAAAGTAAAGATAATAATGTGACATTTTATACTGACTTTTTGATTTTTTAGTTAAAATATTTAATTTTCAAACAAATCCTAAGTGTTACCAACTTACCACCAACTATCATCTCGGATTCTTGGTCCCGACTAATCTCTGATTGATTTATTTATTTATTTATTTATTTTTAATGAAACTCATGGGTCATTTATAGTAATAATTGTACAGGAAATAAAAAAAAAATGATATAAAAGATCACTTTTAGATTTATTTTTTGGGTGAAATTCCGAGATTATAGTCTCTATCTCGAAACGGACAACAGGACATCTTGGTGATCTCTGCAATGGGCGTTGCCCTGGACCTACGGGGGAGTGGGAAGATTTTCCTGTAACCAAAAAAAAAAAAAAAAGAAGTTATTCTTAGAGCACATGTTAAGAATATGTTGTAGAAGTCAAGAAAAAAAAAGGTGTCAACCTTTTTCCATAAAATACTAAATAGAAATAAATATAGTTGAGAGGGTAATTTATACAGATAAATTGGGCCGAGCTGGGATAGTGGGCCGCACTGTGGGCCGTGTTAAGAAGGCTTAGAAGATGGGCCATACGGTAGTCCGGTCCGAAGTAAGATATTGCCACCGGTGTAAGTGGGCTTAGTTCGGCCTTTATTGTTGGTTAGTTCGGTCACTCTGTTTGGACCGAGATATGTTGAGCCCGTTCACGGACCTGACTATGGGTTAGCTCGGTTTTCTTCTATGGGTAGCTCGGCCTTTGCATGTAAGGCCGAGGTAGGAGAAAGGTTTGGAAGAGCCGATGTAATCGTTAGACCGGTCGAGGCAAGGTACAGCTAGCTCGACCTCGGTATGAGAAGCCGAAGTAGGAACATGAGAAGGCGAATCTGAGCTATAAGTTAGCCCGGTCGTACAGCCAGTCTAACAAGGAAATGCTATTTCGGTTATGTAATATCTTTCCGAAGTAAAACCATCTCACTTGGTTTAAGCAGTGAGGGGGGTGTTGGAGGATAAGCATTATCTTCCAGGAGTATGAATCCTAGGAGGACTCTACATGGAGGAGTAAGAGTCCTACTAGGATTGTGCTACACGAAACCTATAAAAGCTCACCCATATCACCTTTGGAGAGGTAACACAACCTTGATTTTTGAATACACAGAGCTTTTGTCTATTTGTCAAGCTTACTGACTTAGGCATCGGAGAGGTTTCCGGCACACACCCGCCGGCTAGCTCACGTGTGTATTTTCAGGTAGTTGAACGACGTCGTACGGAGGAGCGCAGACTTGGTCAACAGGATTATACGATAAGGTGTATTTCTTTCCCATACAATTGGCGCCGTCTGTGGGAACTCAGACAAGAACAACCTCTTGATCAAGCTTTTCCTCCCAAAAATCAATGGCGAACAACGAAGAATTACCACAGTCCGCCGTTGACGGACTAACTCCAGAAGGGGGTGCAAGGCGCGAAGGCCTACCCTTGGTCACTCCCATAGCGAACCTGGAACCACAAAGACAAAATTCCAGGAGGGATGCAAGGGGACGAAGGCGGAATAACAGCCCCCATCACTCTCATTCGCAAAGCCCAGAAAGACAAAGACGCAGAATTGATCAAACTTTGGAGGATCGCGTCAGGGAACAAGACGAACTGATCCGTCGGATGGCAGCGGACATGGAATCTCTGAAGCGCCAGGTGAAGGGAAAAGGAGTGGCGACAGGAGAGGGACGCACAAACAAGACGCCCCCTCGCCACTCGGAAAGTCGTAGCAGGAATACTACACCCTCACAAGGAGAGAGTAAAAGCCTCAGGATAGGCGATACTCAATCCAGGTCCTCCAGAACTCGTCACTCCAGGTCTGAGAGGACGAGATCTGAGAGGTCGTACACTGAGGAAAGCACATATTGGCCGTCGCATACACACCAAACGAGATCCAGACAGACAGAGTTGCCCAGATCATCCGACCTACGCACCGTGCTAGAAGAGAAAGCACGGTGGAAGGAGGACGCCAGGGTGCGCGATCCACACAGAGTTTCTGCCTTGCAGCGGTTGGCTCCTCGGACGCATGGAAGCGTCGAGGTTGGAATGCCAATACCGTGCCCCGCCTACGAACCAACGGACAAGGCGTTGGCGAGGCTGCAGACCTCACCATTCGTCCCAGCAATTGAGAACGTGCCCTTACCTTCAGGCTTTCTACAGCCCAAATTCACCACGTATGAGGGGAAGACAGACCCCTACTCACACTTGAGCCACTTTCGCCAGGTCATGGCTGTATACCGGCGGAATGAGGCCTTGATGTGCATCCTGTTCCCTTCAAGCCTTGGCGACCTAGGCCTGACTTGGTTTGAGAAACTTCTAGAAGGCAGCATAGCCTCCTGGGCGCAATTGGCGGAGGCATTCGTAACAAGGTTCCGAACAAACACTAAAACTCCGATGGAGCTCGACCAGCTACTCTCCATCGACATGGGCGACAAGGAGACCCTAAGATCATACAACAGTCGCTACTGGGAGACATTCAACCAGATTGGGGACTGCCCAACCAATCTCGCCATTGCGCAATACAAAAGAGGCCTTCCAGTCGGGAACAGACTGAGGGACTCTATACCATGACACCGCCCCTCACCATTGAGGCCCTGATGGAGAGAGTGCATCAGCACATCAGGGTAGAAGAGGATGGCGCTCGTGCCAAAGCAAAATCTGGCGCACCAGCACCAGAAAAGAAGACCTCAGCAAAGGTCAATACGGTAGATCGCCAGAACCGAAACGGACGGGCAGACGAGACAACGGAGGACCAGGACAAGAGATGTTGAGAGTCGCACTGCCATAACCACGGTATTCAAGAAACCGATCTACCGAATACTTAGTGAAATTCGAGATGAGCCTTTCGTCAAGTGGCCAACCAAACTAGGCGAGGCCCAGAAAGACTACGACGACAGGTCACGGTGCACCTTCCACAAAGAAAAGGGGCACCGTACTGAGAATTGCACGCCATTGAGGCAGCATCTGGAAGAGTTGGTGGCAGCAGGCCACCTGGACAATACATAGAGGGAGGGGCACAGCCAGCCCCCCAGGACCACAATGACCCCGACGGGATGCCAATCGACGCCCCACCTCAAGGCGTTATTAATGTGATACATGGAGTTTTCGAACCTGAGCGTGTATGTGAGCTCAGAGGGTCGATCAAAAAGTCTGAACACTTAAGAGAAGTACTAAGTGCCCAACCAGCCATTAAAAAAGGGAAGACAGAGGCCAAAAACGTCATGTCTTTTTCGGACAAAGACTTAGACAGAATATATTGCCCTCACAACGATGCCCTGGTCGTCACTCTCCGAATCAAGGATTTTGATGTCAAGCGGATTCTGATAGACCAGGGTAGTTCGTGTGAAATCATGTACTACGAAACATTCAAACAACTGAAGCTACAGACAAAGACTTGGCGCCTGCCGTATCTCCCCTGATCGGCTTCAACTCCATGCCAGAATGGCCAGTCGGCAAAATCATCCTCCCAGTCAGAGCAGGGAGTGTACAAGCAAGTGGAGTTCTGGGTGTTGAAAGTTCTTTCAACCTACAACATCATCTTGGGCAGAACATGGCTGCATGCCATGCGCTCGGTAGCGTCCTCCTACCATCAAGTGATGCGGTTCCCCAACGACACCGGAATAATAAGAAGTATATGGAGATCAGATCATGTCGAAGCAGTGCTTTGTCACAGTGAACGGTAGCCGCGCTGCTAAAGGATACGTTCATTCGGTGGAAGAACCTGAGAGTAATGAACTATTCGCAGATGTCGGCAAAGCGGCTAATCAGAAAGCAGTGGAGGACTTGGTGGAGGTCAGAATAAATGAAAAGAACCCGGATAAGTTCTTTTTGCTTGGTTCGTCGTTGTCCAGCACTGAGAGATTGGAGGTCTTGGAATTTTTGACCTCCAACATCGAAGTGTTCGCCTGGACGCCATACGACATGCCAGGCATTGATCCCAACTTCATCTGTCACCAACTCAATGTCCACCCTTCTGCCAGACCAATCATTCAGCGCACCCGCAGATCGGCACTCCACCACGCCGAAATAGTGGCAGAAGAAGTAGGAAACCTGCTGGAGGCAGGGGCAATCAGATAAGTGCACTACCCAAGATGGATCTCCAACACAGTCGTAATGCCAAAGAAGAATGGAAAATGGCGTGTCTGCGTCGACTACAAAACAGTCAACAAGGCGTGCCCAAAAGACAGCTTTCCTCTACCACGGATAGATCAATTGGTAGACCTAACGGCGGGGCACAACCGACTTAGCTTCCTGGATGCATATAGAGGCTACATCAAATTGCCATGCACGAACCAGATCAAGAAGTGACGTCCTTCACAACTCCAGAGGACTATACTGCTACAAGGTCATGCCCTTTGGCCTAAAGAACGCAGGGGACATTCCAGAGAATGGTCACCAAGATGTTTGAACCATTGTTAGGCAGAACAATGGAGGCTTACATCGACGATATGGTGGTCAAAAGCAAGGATGAGAATGACATCTCAAGACCTAGGTGAGATGTTTGAGATCCTAAAGAAGCATAAGTTACGCCTCAACGCGTCGAAGTGTGCATTCGGAGTAGGATCTGGCAAATTCCTGGGCTTCTTGTGACCAACCGGGGTATAGAAGCAGACCCCTCCCAGATCAAGGCAATTCAAGATCTGGAGAGACCAAACTCAGTCAAAGAAGTGCAGCATCTCACCGCATGGCCGCTGCGCTCAATCGGTTCATAAGCCGGTCGTCAGACAGACTACACGACCATTCTTCCATGCTCTGAAAGCCAAGTTTGAATGGGACGACGAATGCAACCAAGCTTTGGAAAGCTTGAAGGAATATGTCTCTCACCACTACTCGTAACTCCAATTCCTGGAGAAGAACTCTTCTTGTACCTAGCAGTCTCGCAGCACGCAATCAGCACAGTGTTGGTCCGCGCTGAAGGAATCCAGCATCTGCCCATCTATTATGTCAGCAAGATATTACTAGGCGCCGAAACGAGGTACTTGCCACTGGAAAAACTGGCATTGGCCTTGATGATGGCCTCAAGAAAGTTGTCGCATTACTTTCACGCCCACACCATAGTTGTTCTCACAGCCTTCCCATTAAAGGCTTTATTTGAAAGAGCAAACTTCTCTGGGCGAATTCTGAAGTGGGCAGTAGAATTGGGACAATACGACATCAAGTTCCAACCTAGGACCGCAATAAAAGCGCAAGCATTGGCAGATTTTGTCGCAGAATTCACACCAGGAAGTTACCACATCTGCCCAGTCGACCTAACTGAAACAACCGAACTAGGGATGGAAGTTGACGTCGGAATAACGCAACCCCTAGTACTGGTTACTCAGTCAGGCCCCAAGGCAGACCAGAATAAAGAAAGGAAATAAGAAACAAACCATGCTACACCAAGTCAGGACTCACCGACAAATAAAGACTTGGTACAAACAGAAAACAAGGGGCAAACAGCGAGCATGGACGCTGAAGAAAACACCAACATCATGGAAGATCCCAAGGCATCATCTGATCCCTCCACTTGCTGGAAGTTGTTTGTGGGAGAGATGTGGAAACTCTTCGTGGATGGAGCATCCAACCGGCATGGAGCAGGACTCGGCATAGTCCTCATCTCTCCAGACGGCCTAGTAGTGGAGCAGGCGATCAACCTTGGCTTCCCAGCATCAAACAACGAAGCGGAGTATGAAGCGCTTCTTGCAGGCCTCAAGTCAACATTCTACATGAAGGCCACCGAGCTAATGGTTTACAGCGACTCGCAGCTAGTGGTAAACCAAATATCTGGCGACTACGAGGCAAAGTATGATAGAATGGCCAAGTACCAAGGATTGGTCAGAACAGAGATAAAGAAGTTTGAAGTGGTGAGGATAGAACAGATCAGCAGAGAGGAAAACAGCAGAGCAGACGAACTCGCAGGCTTCACCTCAATGGCAGACACCTCCATTCCTCACCCACTACTAATCGACTACCTGCCTAGACCAAGCATTGAAGACCCAGAAGCAGAAAAGGTATACTGTGCAGAGTTAGGTCCTTCTTGGATGGATCCCATCATACTGTTCCTGAAAGATGGCACCCTACCAGAAGAAAAGGAAAAAGCCAACCGAATAAGAGCAAAGTCGCTGCGATTTTGGCTCTCTTTATCCTTGGCATTGTACAAAAAGTCGTTCTCAGGACCTTACTTAAAGTGTGTTCACCCCAGCAAAGTGGAGGCCTTTCTCTTCGAAATACATGAGGGTGTATGCGGCAGCCATCAAGGAGGAAGATCATTGGCATATCGAGCAATTTCACAAGGATACTGGTGGCCATATATGCAAGCAGATTCAGAGAAGTATGTCAAAAAGTGCGAAAAATGTCAAAAATTCGCACACCAAATACACCAACCTGCCAGAGAACTTCTACCTCTAACCAGTCCATGGCCGTTCGCAATGTGGGGATTGGACATAGTAGGCCCACTCCCAACAGCTCCAGGCAACAGGAAGTTCTTTCTTGCCACAACCGACTACTTCACAAAGTGGGTGGAAGCAGAAGCCTTGGCATCAATCAAAGAGAAAGATGTGAAGAAGTTTGTCTGGCAGAATATCATCACTCGACTTGGCATTCCAAAGGCATTAATCTCAGACAACGGCACTCAGTTCGACGGCAGAATTTTCAGAGGCTTTTGTGAAGAATACAAGATAGAGTTCTACAATTCTACACCGGCATATCCCCAAGCAAATGGTTAGGCAGAAGCATCGAACAAGGTAGTCTTGGATGGATTGAAGAAGAGGTTAGAGAGAGCAAAAGGCAAATGGGCAGAAGAGCTCCCCCATGTCTTATGGGCTTACCGCACCACGCCTCGACGATCAACAGGAGAAACACCATTCTCCTTAGCCTATGGCATGGAAGCAGTCATCCCATTAGAAGTTGGCCTCCCCACAATTCGAAGCGAAAACTTTGATCCAGACTTAAATGGCAAAGCCATAGCATTGGAGCTTGACCTCGCGGAAGAAAGAAGAGACAGAGCATTGGTTCAGATCGCCTCCTACCAACAAGAATTGTCCAGAAAATATAACAAAACGGTGCATCCAAGGCAATTCAAGATCGAAGATTGGGTGCTGCGCAAAGTGATAGGAAACACCTTGGTTCCAGGAGATGGCAAGTTAGGACCTAATTGGGAAGGACCTTACAAAGTGGTCGGATTAGCAGGCAAAAGGACATACCACTTGGAAGATGAGGACGGCAAAGCAATTCCCAGGCCATGGAACACAGCGAATCTCAAGTTGTTTTATTTCTAGTTTTTTTTTTTTTTTTTAAAGTATGTGTAAATTTTTACTTTCTCAATAAAACAAATCGATTCTTTTTCAGTATAATTGTTTTCAGTAGACAGTCACTTTAGTATGTTAGGAACATTGTAAACATAGTTGGCCGGAATAACCAACTATGACCCTTCCTAAACCCAGGATAAGGATCCGGGCTGCAGGACGTTTGGTCGGAATAACCACACACCATATTCTAAGTTGACTGGAAAAACCAACTTAGAGGTTGGCTGGATTAAACCAACTCTTGTTACTCTTCAGCCAAAGTAAGTGTATGGCTGAAGAGTGGTTGGCTGGATTAAACCAACTCTTTACTCTTCAGCCGAAGTAAGTGTATGGCTGAAGAGTGGTTGGCTGGATTAAACCAACTCTTGTTACTCTTCAGCCGACGTAAGCGTATGGCTGAAGAGTGGTTGGCTGGATTAAACCAACTCTTGTTACTCTTCAGCCAAAGTAAGTGTATGGCTGAAGAGTGGTTGGCTGGATTAAACCAACTCTTGTTACTCTTCAGCCGACGTAAGCGTATGGCTGAAGAGTGGTTGGCTGGATTAAACCAACTCTTTATACTCTTCAGCCGAAGTAAGCTATATCGGCTGAAGAGTGGTTGGCTGGATTAAACCAACTCTTTATACTCTTCAGCGAAGTAAGCTATATCGGCTGAAGAGTGGTTGGCTGGATTAACCAACTCTTTGTACTCTTCAGCCGAAGTAAGCGTATGGCTGAAGAGTGGTTGGCTGGATTAAACCAACTCTTTACTCTTCAGCCGAAGTAAGTGTATGGCTGAAGAGTGGTTGGCTGGATTAAACCAACTCTTGTTACTCTTCAGCCAAAGTAAGTGTATGGCTGAAGAGTGGTTGGCTGGATTAAACCAACTCTTTGTACTCTTCAGCCGAAGTAAGCGTATGGCTGAAGAGTGGTTGGCTGGATTAAACCAACTCTTTATACTCTTCAGCCGAAGTAAGCTATATCGGCTGAAGAGTGGTTGGCTGGATTAAACCAACTCTTTGTACTCTTCAGCCGAAGTAAGCGTATGGCTGAAGAGTAGTTGGCTGGATTAAACCATCTCTTTGTACTCTTCAGCCGAAGTAAGCGTACGACTGAAGAGTGGTTGGCTGGATTAAACCAACTCTTTGTACTCTTCAGCCGAAGTAAGCTATATCGGCTGAAGAGTGGTTGGCTAGTAAGTTAGATAGCTAAAACCGTGATCACAGTTGCTAGCATACATACACAAAATCGGAATAAGAGTTGAAGAAGATTTTTTCATTGAAAGTGCAAAGCAAGTACAATTGAGGGGCCGCAACCCGGCTACAAAGTTCAAATACAAAAGAAAAGAAAGGAAACTAAATCAACGAAAGAGTTCATCAATTTCGGCATCGAAATCATCAACGGTATTTGTCTGGAGTCCGGTGTCGACTGGAAGTCCGGTTTGAGGAGGGAGCTCGGTTTGGACCGTGGTGTCAATCGGCAGCACGGTATCAGCCGGTAACTCATTAGTCAAGCCTTCAACTACTGGCTCTAACCGAGCTGTCTGATTGTTGGGTTGTTCATTGACGGCCGGGGTAAGAGTCGGCTCCTCATCCTCATCCTCATCATCATCATCATCATCTTCTTCTTCATCATCAGATCCTTCAAGGAATTATCTCTGGAGATCGGCAGCATACTGCGACAGTGAAGCCGGAATGGAGTACGGTGGAGCATTGTAGACCTCGGTCTCGGGCGTACAACCGAGTTGCTCCACCGCAGTCCTTCAGCCACATTTGAAAAATATCTTTGGCTGCGTCACATTGTAGGGTGTATGCTTCTTCGGCCTTCTTAAAGCCTCGTTTTTCGGCTTTCTTTATTCCGGCCTTCAGTTCGTTTATTTCGGTGTCTTTGTTCGCACTCAATTTTTGCCAAGTGACGCAGGTACTTGTCCTTTGTCTCAATGGCGATCTTTTGCTTCTCAGCCTCGGCCGAATTAACCACTTCGGTCAGCCGACTGTTCTCAGCACGAAGCTTGGCCAGCTGTTTTTTGGCTTCTTCTAGCTCGGCCGACTTTGCTTCGGCTTCCGCCATTGCCTCCCTTGTACTGTGCCTAAGTTCCATGACCCTCCTGTGTGTAACTTGGTTTTTCTGGATGGCCTGCAAAAGAGAAGTAACGTTAGCCGGACTGAAAGTTGGACAAAATTACATAGAAAGAAGAAAGCTGTTTACCAGGATCATGGACTTGGTTGAAGACCGGATGGATTTCAGTTCGGTGTTGAGCTGTTTGTAATGATGCTCCATGTCCTTGGGAAGGCACACACTTTTGGCCAGGTTGAAAGCCAACAAGTGGTCCTTCTCAGCAACCACCGAATCTGAAGCAGTGATATCTCGGTCGTTGAAGGCGAGGGAAGGAGCCCATTTGGAGGAAGAGGCAGTTCGGTCGGACTGCTTTCGATTGAGGCTTTGCTGAAGGCTTGGGGAGGGCTTGGTGGCGGAACCGTCTCGTCCTCGTCAACAAGTCGTGGCCCGGTTTGGCTAGTCCGGGCACGCTTGTTTCGGCGAGAGGAAGATGGCTGTTGGGATGGAAGGGCCACCACGGTCTCGGTGGTTTGGCCGGTTGGTTGCACTTCGGCTGGGGTCGTTGCAGTTAGCAGGGCCTTCAGTTTGTTTCTTTTAGCCATTTCTTGTTCGGCTGTGAGGGGCACAAGGTTGATCTGGGGCAAGGTCGGGTCCGGTTCTGGGGCGTCTTCGAGGAGGAAGTCGGTTACTCTAGCTTTTCGGCGACCGCTGTATCGGTATGTCGGTTCGAAGTTCAGCAATTTAGCCCAACTTCTTTCCTTAACCCGTAGTGCGGCGCGCAGAATACCGAGGTTCGGATAACAGTAATTCGATAAGAGATGGGCTTTATCTGCAAAAGAAGACAACTGTTAGTCCGGTTCAGAGTGAAAATCGAATTAAAAGGACAAGTAGAATTGGAACTGAAGTATGTATACCAGGTTCTCCTTTTTTCCAATTTATTCTTCGGCCAGGAATCTGGGCTTGATGGTCTTCGAAGTTCCCAGACACCCAGAAGAAATCATCGTCATTCAAGTCTTTGTCCGGTGTATGTTTATTATTTTCTCTCGGCCACGGCGTATTCTTAAATAATAACACCAGCCTTCATCTTTGGATCCTATGGAGTATTGGTGCAATATTTCGGCTAAGCCTAGGTTGAGACCGGTTTGGCGGTTCAGTGTGGCTATTCCCATTATGATTCGGTAAGTGTTGGTGGAGAGTTGGGTTGGGCATAGTCTGGTTTGCCTAAGAAACTCACAGATTAGTGGTTAGACTGGAAATCGTAGTCCGGTTTCTATTATTGACTGAATGGTAAAGGGGACAAAGCCTTCGTTGCCCCATGGGTCTACGTCTTGTTCGGCTAAGGTAAGGTTGACATAGGCAGGAATATTATAATCCTTGCGGAATTCGGCTAAGCCTCCTGGGGTTTCTACTAAAAACCTATACTTCCCCATTTATTGTATAAACTAAGAATAAGTTACTTCGGCTGAGAAGTTGTGCTCAGAAGCTCGGTTGAGCGCACAGAGGGAGTGCCTGGACAACCTAAGTCTGCAGAGTAGAAAAACAAGGTGTTAAGCACAGATCGTTGACCGTACTAAAAAACAAAGCAAGAAAGAGAGTCTTACTTCGGCTACATGGGGTGCTAGAGGATCTACCTCGGTTACAACAAGGTGTGTTATCTCGGCTCGGCAGAAGGTTTGTCTATCTCGGTTCGCCTATGGGTTTGTTACTCTGGTTGGGCCTCAAGGGGCAGCTTTCTGAGTTCGGTTTAGAAACTGAAAAAGCTAGCTTAGCCCCCGAGGGCTCAGCTCGGTCGTGGCCAAGATTTCCAAGTTCGGTACGTTTTTATTTCGGCTAATGTGAATCAGTGGGTGATCTATTAAAACTACTGTTATATGCACAAGTTCTAGTTCGGTTTTAGTCCACCTGAATCTATATATAGCAAAAACAGTTTCCTAGCTCGGTTGGACGTGTTTGTGGATCAAACAAGTGTTTTACTAGCAATTTCTTGAAGTTCATAAAGTTCTTGTGAAGTTTTTTCCAGAAACTACACAAAACTAAGCATAGAGAGTGTTTTGCAAAAACATATGAAACAGAATACAGAAAATAAAGGAAAGCAAGAATGGATTCATGTACTTACCAGAGGAAGAGGAGAAAAACTGGAAGATTGAAGCAGCAGCAGCAGCAGCAGCAAAGAAAGACAGGAGCTTCACAGGTAAGAGAGGAGAGAGTAAGTAGTTTGGTGGATGATGTGAAGAGAGAAGGTTTTTTTTGTTGTTTTGATGAAAAGCCCTCTGGCGGGAACTGTTCAAAAGTTGTGAAACACGAAGGCGGCGGTACAGCTGTGCAAGACCAATAATAAGCTGCCACGTGTCATTAGAATTGTAAATGGCTCAGTTGCTGTGATTGAAGAGACACTTTGACCGGACGACCGGAGCGTGATGTGAAATTAGCTCGGTTGGATAGGCTTAAGGGTTTTTTTAGCTCGGCTGGAGAAGCTAAAAGTTTTAGCTCGGCTGGAAAAGTTAAAATGCTTTAGCTCGGCTAGAAAAAGCTAAAAGATAGTTTAGCTCGGCTGATAGACATGTAATTACTATCATGCGCGGCAGATGGAATTAAGGGGCAATTGAGAGGGTAATTTATACAGATAAATTGGGCCGAGCTGGGATAGTGGGCCGCACTGTGGGCCGTGTTAAGAAGGCTTAGAAGATGGGCCATACGGTAGTCCGGTCCGAAGTAAGATATTGTCACCGGTGTAAGTGGGCTTAGTTCGGCCTTTATTGTTGGTTAGTTCGGTCACTCTGTTTGGACCGAGGTATGTTGAGCTCGTTCACGAACCTGACTATGGGTTAGCTCGGTTTTCTTCTATGGGTAGCTCGGCCTTTGCATGTAAGGCCGAGGTAGGAGAAAGGTTTGGAAGAGCCGATGTAATCGTTAGACCGGTCGAGGCAAGGTACAGCTAGCTCGACCTCGGTATGAGAAGCCGAAGTAGGAACATGAGAAGGCGAATCTGAGCTATGAGTTAGCCCGATCGTACAGCCAGTCTAACAAGGAAATGCTATTTCGGTTATGTAATATCTTTCCGAAGTAAAACCATCTCACTTGGTTTAAGCAGTGAGGGGGGTGTTGGAGGATAAGCATTATCTTCCAGGAGTATGAATCCTAAGAGGACTCTACATGGAGGAGTAAGAGTCCTACTAGGATTGTGCTACACGAAACCTATAAAAGCTCACTCATATCACCTTTGGAGAGGTAACACAACCTTGATTTTTGAATACACAGAGCTTTTGTCTATTTGTCAAGCTTACTGACTTAGGCATCGGAGAGGTTTCCGGCACACACCCGCCGGCTAGCTCACGTTTATATTTTCAGGTAGTTGAACGACGTCGTACGGAGGAACGCAGACTTGGTCAACAGGATTATACGAGAATGTGTATTTCTTTCCCGTACAATAGTGATTTTAAAAAACTAAACACCTTTTACATGGACATAAAAATTTTTAGAATGATGAAATTAACCTATTTATGAAATTCAAATATTAATACATAGTGTTAGCCCAAATAAATAAAACCACCGTGTATTAGGAAAAATTAAAAAAGATGTAAAGTAAAATATGTAGAAGCTCCTAGTACATTAAAAATTAAAAATAATAAAAATAAAAGAATAGTACCCCTCACATAAAATATATATATATATATATATATTAATATTTCATTATAAATAACAATAAATTTATAAATCACATAAAATAATAATATTTTTTCATTTGAAAGCTCATTTAAGTCAAAACAATTTTTTGAAATGCATTGATCAATCTCACTTACAATTGGATTTCCATTTATTAATGTCATAATATTACAGCCAGCAAAAAAAAAAAAAAAAAAAAAAAATCCATTGATGCTATAATCTTACAACCACGAAATAAATAAATAAAAATGCATTTCAATTTATTTTAAAAAATAAAATCCAAATAAATAAAAATAATTTATTGAAAATTATATAATCATTGTATTTGTTGCAAATTTTTTAAAAAAAGTTATAAATATAATAAAATAAAATAATAAAAGGAAAATTAAGGGATGGAATTGAGGGAAATACAAAAGGGGTATTTTAGTCTCTATGTAAAAAAAAAATTATGGAAAAATAACCAATAAGTCCTATAAAGTTTCAATATAGACAACAACGTCCTATTTTTCATAACATATTTTCAAAAAGTTCATTACTCTATAATGGTGGATGTTATCTCAATTTTACCCCTCATTTAATATGAACAATAATCTTATAAATATTTATAATCTAAGTAAATTAATATTTTAAATTGTAAAATTTATGATATTGTATTAAAAAAATCATAAATCACAATGAAAAAATTATTAAAAAGTTCTATTTTGTTTTGAAAACGATTATTGAGTTATATCAAATTTCAATATTAACAAATAAATCTTTTCTTTTCTTTTTTAATAAATTGTTATACGTAAAAGAATTCAATTGTTCATGATAGTATATTTTATTTTCATTATATCTTTTTCATTAAAATTTGAATAAAAATTTCATAAAAATTTTTAATTTATTATAAATTTTATAATTAAATTATGTTTAATTATTCAAATTAAATGATTTTCAGAAACAAAATTACAAGTATAAGAATAATAACTTTTACAATCAAAATTTTAAATTTTAATTAAGTTAAAATTATTTATAAAATTGTTGTTAAAATTAAATAGGAAGCGTAAAATTGGGATAAGAAAAACTATTATAGAGTAATGAATTTTTTGGGAACCTTTTATCACAAATGGGACTTTTAGTTGTCCATAGGACTCATTAATAATCTTAAGAGCAAAATGAGACCCATTGATTATTTTTTTCAATAATAAATAAACTAAGGTGGACCATGACCCAAAATTTTATGAATCACAATACCAATTTTGAGCTCATATCAGTTAATCTATCTAAATAACTTTTAACTTGTTTTTCACAAACCAAACAAAATATAATTAGTGGTAGCCTAATAAAGAATAAATTCTTATAGCTTGAACTAAAAGGTGATTTAGTAAAATGGTTATTTCCATTTCAAGTGTTAAGTCAGAAAGTCTGATAAGGGAGGTCTGTGTAATTTCAGAACCTTCAGGGGAACTCTCTGTAATTTCAACAAACCTGAAAGGGGGTCAGTATAATAAATCCTTTTTTAGTACTCGAAAATAGAGCAATCACATTTATGTTGATTTTTAGACAACATTTATTTTACTTTATTGTTAGTTGAAAATGGAGCAATCACATTTAGGTTGATTTTCGGACAGCATTTAGGTCAAGTTTGGCATGTTCAGAAAAATTTAAAAAGTTAAAAAGTTATTCAAAAATTTAAAAAGTAATCACTATTTACAAAAAAAAAATATTAAAAGAATTAATTTTCCAAGCCAAGGACAACTCAGTGATGTAAGCAATCACTGCTCTGTGCTGTGTGTCTGAACAAATCTGATAAGATTGGGTGCAATTGAACACACTGATGTTCGGCCCGTGGGGGCCATCACGGGTCTCGTTTTGATAATCTGAACCGTTCAATGTTTAGAACTCGTCGAATACTGTATGCCTGTAAAAAATCACGTTGATTAGATATTGATAACTACATGATCAAATCAGTTTTGTAAAAAAAAAGATGGTGAAATAATTAACGATTAAAAAAAAACCAATCTGATCAGATAGCTATCGATATCCGATCAATGTGATTTTTTTTTAAAAATATAGTACTCGACGAGTTCTACACATTGAACGGTTCAGATTATCAAAATGAGATCCATGATGGCCCCCACGGGCCAAACAAAACCGTTCAGTGCAATGCCCAAACATTGGCCAATAATTTCCATCCACCAATTCAATTGCACAGATTGTACGGCTGCCAACCGACATTTCTAATCTTCTCCTATACATTTCTTTATACAATTTTTTAATACACGTCAAAAAGTTAACTCAAACATCCATATTTTTTTCCTCAACTTTTTAATCCAAAAAGATAAAAAGTACACTTATTTAGGACACCTAAACAACCTTATTATACTTTTTTATTACTTGAAAATAGAGCAATCACATTCATGTTGATTTTTGGACAACATTTAGTGTCACCAAGTTACCCCCAACTCTCATCTCGGACTCTTGGTCCCGACTAGTCTCTGTATTTTTATTTATTTATTTTTTTTTCTAATAAAACTCATGGGTCATGTATAGTAATAATTGTACACGAAATAAAAAAATATATATATATAAAAGATCACTTTTAGATTTATTTTTAGGGTGTTGTTAACCAGTTAGAAAAGTAATTAATGATATCAACTATTTCCATTTGTATAGAGAGTATAAAATACAAAATAGAAATAAATATAATGATTTTAAAATGCATAATGTTAGGAATACTAAATTTTCTACTAAATACATGACCAAATGTCTTAGTCTTTTATTTGGTAAAAAATTTGAGACTTATATCATTTTCCTTTTAAAAAACTAGACACTTTTTAAATGGACAGAAACACCCTCATTTTTTGCATGATGAAATTGACCTATTCATAAGATTCAAATATTAATATATGGTGTTAGCTCAAATAATTAAAACCACCGTGTATTATGTAAAGTAAAATATGTAGAAGCTCCTAGTACATTAAAAATGAAAAATTTTAAAAATTTAAAAAAATTAAAATAATAGTACCCTCTTAAACAAAAAAATAAAAAATATTAATATTTCATTATAAATAAAAATAAATGTATAAATCACATAAAATAATAATATTTTTTTCATTTGAAAGCTCATTTAAGTCGAAACAATTTTTTGAAATGTATCGATCAATCTCACTTACAATTGGATTTCCATTTATTAATGTTATAATATTTTAGCCAGCCAAAAAAAAAGAAAAATCCATTGATGCTATAATGTTACATCCACGAAATAAATAAATAAAAATGCATTTCAATTTCTTTTTAAAAAATAAAAAAGAAATAAATAAAAATAATTTATTTAAAATTATTTAATCACTGTATTTGTTGCAAATTAAAAAAAAAAGTTATAAATATAATAAAATAAAATAATAAAAGGAAAATTAAGCGATGAAATTCAGGGAAATACAAAAGGGGTATTTTAGTCTCAATGTACAAAAAATTATGGGAAAATAACAATAAGTCCTATTTTATTCTTAAAATTACTATCAAGTCTTATAAAGTTTCAATATAAGTCATATTTTTCATAACATATTTTCAAAAAGTTCATTACTCCATAATGGTGGATGTTATCTCAATTTACCCTCATTTAATATGAACATTAATTTTATAAATATTTATAATCTAAGTAAAATAATATTTTAAAATTGTAAAATTTATGATATTGTATTAAAAAAAAATCATAAATCAGAATGAAAAAATTATTAAAAAGTTCCATTTTGTTTTGAAAATTATTATTGAGTTATATCAAATTTCAATATTAACAAATAAATATTTTTTTAATTTTTTTTTATTTTTATAAATTGTTATACGTAAAAAAATTCAATTGTTCATAATCGTATATTTTCTTTTCATTATATCTTTTTCATTAAAGTATGAATAAAAATTTCATAAATTTTTTTAATTTATGATAAATTTTATAATTAAATTATGTTTAATTATTCAAATTAAATTTTTTTTTATAAACAAAATTATAAGTATAAGAATAATAACTTTTACAATCAAAATTTTAAATTTTAATTAAGTTAAAATTATTTATAAAATTGTTATTCATATTAAATAGAATGGGTAAAATTGGGATAAGAAAAACTATTATATAGTAATGAATTTTTTGGGGACCTTTTATCACAAATAGGACTTAGTTGTCCATAGGACTATTAATAATCTTAAGAGCAAAATGAGACTCATTGATTATTTTTTTCAATAATAAATAAACTGAGGTGGACCATGACTTTTATGAATCACAATACCAATTTTGAGCTCATATCAGTTAATCTTTCTAAATAACCTTTAACTTGTTTTTCACAAACCAAACAAAATATAATCAATGGTAGCCTAATAAAGAATAAATTCTTATAGCTTGAACTAAAAGGTGATTTAGTAAAATGATTATTTCCATTTACAGTGTTAAAAGTCAGAAAGTCTGATAAGGGAGGTCTGTGTAATTTCAAAACCTTCAGAGGAACTCTCTGTAATTTCAACAAACCTGAAGTGGGGTCAGTATAATAAATCCTTTTTTAGTAGTTGAAAATAGAGCAATCACATTTATGTTGATTTTTGGACAACATTTATTTTACTTTATTGTTAGTTGAAAATGGAGCAATCACATTTATGTTGATTTTCGGACAACATTTATTATATTTTTATTAGTTGAAAATAGAGCAATCACATTCATGTTGATTTTTGAACAACATTTAGTGGCACCAAGTTTGTGAAGACTAAATAAGTGTATTTTTTGACTTTTTATGAAATATGGGTTAGATTTAGGTTAGGTTTGAAGTGATGTGTTAGAGAGGTAATGTGACTTAAATAAGATGATGTGACTTAAATAGAATAGTGACTTTTTGACTTTTTGAATTTTTTTGAGGATGCCAAACTTGGCAGTGTCACCAAGTTACCCCCAACTCTCATCTCGGACTCTTGGTCCCGACTAGTCTCTGTATTTTTATTTATTTTTTCCTTTTTTAATAAAACTCATGGGTCATGTATAGTAATAATTGTACACGAAATAAAAAAATAATATAAAAGATCACTTTTAGATTTATTTTTAGGGTGTTGTTAACCTGTTTGAAAAGTAATTAATTGTGAAACTCCGTATTTTTGAGGTATTAATATTTTAATGAGAGGTATTTGTGGTGAGATTTTTATATGAGAATCTAACTTATTTTTCTCTGTTTATTTTATCTCTCTTTTTCTCCACCTCATTATCATTCATTTTCTTTGTTTTTTAATATTTTTTCATTATTCTTGGGTTCCAAGTAAATTTTATTTTATTATTTTTTCATCATTTTCTTGCTTACCAAGTAATCTTTTATTTTTTAATGAGAAAATTACCCATAGGTCCCATGTGAAACATGTGGTCTCCATTTAATCCCAAAACTTTTTCACTGCACCCAAAAGTCCTTTCCCCTCTCTCTCTCTGTTTTTTGCTTCCCTTCCTCTCTCGTTTTTTTTTCTGATTTTTTGCTTCCCTCTTTACGACCTTCCGATCTGAACATCTATGCCGATCTGAACCTCTGCGGCACCACCGTCGCCACTTTCTCCACCACGTAGATCGATTATTGACGCTGAAGATCTGATCAGAGTGACCAGATTTGGTACGATGCAGAACTGAAGAACAAGAAGACGATGAAGAACAAGAACAAGAAGACGCTCATCCTCAGATCTGTGCTTAGATTGAACAGATTTGTGTATATATCTTTGTCAATTTCTCTCTCTTTCTCCCTCTATTTACAGATTTTTTTTGGGATAGTTGTTGATCTATGGTTGTTGTTGTTGATGATGAAATAGATCTATAATATCATTGAAACAGATCTGTAATGACTCGGATTTGTACAGCTATCACAGATTTGTAATGAGAAAATTTTTGAATTCTGAACAAGTAATTTTCGAGTTTTAGTTACAGGCGGTGAAAACTGTAAAATTTTGCAGTTTGAATTTTTTTTTTTGGTGCTGGAATGAATCATGGTTTAAAACTGTAAAATTTTACAGCTTTATAACATGCTTTAGAACTGTAAAATTTTACAGTTTCATAACATGTTTTAAACATTCCGACGACTTTCCGGCGATGTTGAACATTCCGACGAGTCTCCGGCGACCGTTTGATGGAAGTCCGACGATAGTAAGATGTGAACAGTGTCTGTAAATTAAAAAAAAAAAAGGATTTTTTGGTAACAATTAAAAATGTGTTGGACTAATTGGTGCAAGTATTTTGTTTTGGGATTAGCTGGATCTTGAACTTAGTACATGGGACTTATCAGTAAGTTCCCCTTTTTTAATTTCTTCAATCTTCCTTTCTCTCCAAGTTACTTTGTCTTCAAGGAAGTTTCTTTTCTTGTTCTTTAAGTAAATCCCTTTCTTGCCCACCAAGTAAAGTTCCTTTCTTTGGCCCCAAGTCTTTCTTTTATTTTGTTCCAAGTATCTTTGTCTCTAAATTAAGCTCACATCTCATCTGCTTTCTATGATTCTTCCAATATCTCTCTCCATTTGTTATATAGATATAGAGTTTAGATTAAGAATGTTTAAAGTGAGAGTAAATATTTTCATAAATGAGGAGAGTTGTAGATTTTGTAAAACCTTACATACCTTGCAGCTTAGAATTTGGAAATCCATGAAGAAATATCGAGATTCGAGTGTTGGGGACGGAAGAAATTGATTTGAGGTAATTCGGATGGTATACAATATGATAAATTCTATGAAGTTGTTCTGTGTGGTCAGTGTTGATTTGTCTGGCTAAATGACGTGGAAATGCTCCATACATGGATCGAGTGGACCCTGCCAATAGCTTGGACCAATAGCCCGGATAAGTGGTTGTGCTTGGGTGAGGTAGGTTAGGCCGGTCACTGGTCATGTACCAAGTAGGACCGAGTATTTGGTTCTGGATAAATTATCATATGTCGAGTTGAATTATTTGTGCAATTTGGTAAATTGCTTGGTTATAGAATCTAATCGGTTATGTAATTGTTGGATCCCTGTCGATTTATTCTCTATCACGAGACTTGTTATTCTTATTGTATTGTATACTTCCCGAATTAATTTATTTCTCAGGTGTGGAGCAAATCTAGTGGCAATTGGAGTTGAAGCATTTAAAGAATTATTGAGTTGGAGATTTTTGGGTCCACCATTATATATTGTTTTTGGAGATTTGTATAAATTATAAATTATAGACATTTGTGTAATTATTTTGGAGCCAATTTGTATTTTTGAGGTTATTAATTAGTTAGAATTTTAAATTTGAGATTGAATTGATTTTAACGGCCCAAAAGCTGGGGCATTATATTAATGATATCAACTACTTCCATTTGTAGAGAGAGTATAAAATACTAAATAGAAATAAATATAATGATTTTAAAATGCATAAAGTTAGGAATACTAAATTTTCTACTAAATACATGACCAAATGTCTTAGTCTTTTATTTGGTAAAAAATTTGGGACTTATACATTTTCTTTTTAAAAAACTAGACACTTTTTAAATGGATAGAAACACCCTCATTTTTTGCATGATGAAATTGACCTATTTATAAGATCCAAATATTAATATATAGTGTTAGCTCAAATAATTAAAACCACCGTGTATTAAGAAAAATTAAAAAACATGTAAAGTAAAATATGTAGGAGCTCCTAGTACATTAAAAATTAAAAATAAATAAAATAATAGTACCTCTTAAATAAAAAAATAAAAAATATTAATATTTCATTATAAATAAAAATAAATGTATAAATCACATAAAATAATAATATTTTTTCATTTGAAAGCTCATTTAAGTCGAAACAATTTTTTGAAATGTATTGATCAATCTCACTTAGAATTGGATTTCCATTTATTAATGTTATAATATTTTAGCCAGCCAAAAAAAAAATTCCATTCATGCTATAATGTTACATCCACGAAATAAATAAATAAAAATGCATTTCAATTTATTTTAAAAAATAAAAACCAAATAAATAAAAATAATTTATTTAAATTATATAATCATTGTATTGTTGCAAATTAAAAAAATTATAAATATAATAAAAGGAAAATTAAGCGATGAAATTGAGGGAAACACAAAAGGGGTATTTTAGTCTCAATGTACAAAAAATTATGGGAAAATAACAATAAGGGTGACTTTATTTCCACACACCATTTTCTCTATGTGCACACATTTAATGAATAAATTTTATATTACAATTTTACCACTAAATAAAATTACTAATATAGACATGAGTACCTGAAATTTAAATTTTCTCAGTACACATCTTTACAATTAAAAAACTCTCACTACACATCCATTAGTAGTGTAAAATTAAACACACTAAACCCTGGTTTTATTCTCCATTATTTCTCACTCAACCTTTCAAAATCCACATCTTCCAAATCCATTGTCACCCAAACCTTTCATTAATTTAGTATTTGAATCATTTGTCATTATTATGGAGGATTTGAAAGATAAAAATTCAAATTTTGATAAAGAAATCATTGTTCACAACAAAATTGATAATAAAAAATAGAGTTTTTATTTATGTGTTTTGTTTTGTCAACATTGTAGAATTTCTTTGGTGAAATAAAAAACAACTCCTAGATATAGGGATATTCATCATCTCTTAACAATACCATCAACCACACAGGAGGTGCTGTGCCCCCACAAACGAAAATTGAATACCGTTTATATTCCTTCCCAATAATAATATATCTTTAACAAGAATCTCAAAATGGAACATCATTCTGTAAGGTTTATGATTGTGTATGAAATGAAGCAACAATGGAGGTTTGATAGGGTTTATCATACGAAGGCATATCTCTGTAACTGAGTGGGTGTGTGTAATAAATGGATGTGTACACTTCTGATTTTTTTTCATTGTGGCAAGACATATTTGAAATAATAGTGTGTGCTTATGTGTGAAGTGAGTAAATTATAATTTTTTTAGTGTGTGAATTGAGAAAGATGTGCATTAAGAATAAATAGTGTGTGGAAATAGAATTTTCCTAACAATAAGTCTAATTTTGTTCTTAAAATTACTATCAAGTCCTACAAAGTTTCAATATAAGTCATATTTTTCATAACATATTTTCAAAAAGTTCATTACTCCATAATGGTGGATGTTATCTCAATTTACCCCTCATTTAATGTGAACAATAATTTTATAAATATTTATAATCTAAGTAAAATAATATTTTAAAATTGTAAATTATGATATTGTATTAAAAAAAAATCATCAATCAAAATGAAAAAATTATTAAAAGTTCCATTTTGTTTTGAAAATTATTATTGAGTTATATCAAATTTCAATATTAACAAATAAATATTTTTTTTAATTTTTTAATTTTATAAATTGTTATACGTAAAAAAATTCAATTGTTCATAATAGTATATTTTCTTTTCATTATATCTTTTTCATTAAAGTATGAATAAAAATTTCATAAATTTTTTTAATTTATGATAAATTTTATAATTAAATTATGTTTAATTATTCAAATTAAATGTTTTTTCATAAACAAAATTATAAGTATAAGAATAATAACTTTTACAATCAAAATTTTAATTAAGTTAAAATTATTCATAAAAATGTTGTTCATATTAAATAGGATGGGTAAAATTGGGATAAGAAAAACTATTATAGAGTAATGAATTTTTTGGGAACCTTTTATCACAAATAGGACTTAGTTGTCCATAGGACTCATTAATAATCTTAAGAGCAAAATGAGACTCATTGATTATTTTTTTCAATAATAAATAAACTAAGGTGGACCATGACCTAAAATTTTATGAATCACAATACCAATTTTGAGCTCATATCAGTTAATCTATCTAAATAACTTTTAATTTGTTTTTCACAAACCAAACAAAATATAATCAGTGGTAGCCTAATAAAGAATAAATTCTTATAGCTTGAACTAAAAGGTGATTTAGTAAAATGAGAATTTCCATTTACAGTGTTAAGTCAAAAGGTCTAATAAGGAGGTCTGTGTAATTTCAAAACTTTCAGGGGAACTCTCTGTAATTTCAACAAACCTGAAGTGGGGTCAGTATAATAAATCCTTTTTTAGTAGTTGAAAATGGGGCAATCACATTTATGTTGATTTTTGGACAACATTTATTTTACTTTATTGTTAGTTGAAAATGGAGCAATCACATTTATGTTGATTTTCGGACAACATTTATTATATTTTTATTAGTTGAAAATAGAGCAATCACATTCATGTTGATTTTTAGACAACATTTAGTGGCACCAAGTTACCCCCAACTCTCATCTCGGACTCTTGGTCCCGACTAGTCTCTGTATTTTTATTTATTTTTTCTTTTTTTAATAAAACTAATGGGTCATGTATAGTAATAATTGTACACGAAATAAAAAACTAATATATAAGATCACTTTTAGATTTATTTTTAGGGTGTTGTTAACCTGTTAGAAAAGTAATTAATGATATCAACTACTTCCATTTGTATAGAGAGTATAATAATATCAACTACTTCCATTTGTATAGAGAGTATAAAATATTAAATAGAAATAAATATAATGATTTTAAAATGAATAATGCTAGGAACACTAAATTTTCTACTAAATACATGATCAAATGTCTTAGTTATTTATTTGGTAAAAAATTTGGGACTTATATCATTTTCCTTTTAAAAAACTACACTTTTTAAATGGACAGAAACACCCTCATTTTTTGCATGATGAAATTGACCTATTTATAAGATTCAAATATTAATGTAAGTGTTAGCTCAAATAATTAAAACCACTGTATTAAGAAAAATTAAAAAACATGTAAAGTAAAATATGTAGAAGCTCCTAGTACATTAAAAATTAAAGATAATAAAAAAAAATAAAATAAAATAAAATAGGAAAAGTTACCAATAAATCATAAATGTTGAAATTGTGCTCCATTTAGTCCCAACTTTTTTTCTTTTGATATATTTGGTCTTTTATAATGCTAAATGACATAAATACCACTACTTATTAGTCTGACCGGGTGAGTAGGTGATGTTTTGGTGTGGCACACCCTCATGTTTGTGTGTTCCTGAAATTTGTGTTTTGCACGTGTCACATTGAGGGTGATCGGTGGGTGCCACACATCAACAAAGTACAACAGGCTCTTTATGAGGGTGTCGGTGGGTGCCACACACAATATGTCACGTGACATACACACAATGGGTGTCACACATCAACAAAGTACACTAAGGCTCTTTATATTTTTTGCCTAAGGCTCTTTATGAGGGTGTGTCACGTGACACACACAATGGGTGCCACATCAACAAAGTGCACTAAAACTCTTTATACTTTTTGCCTTAGAATGATGTATGTCATGTGACATACACAAGGAATGGCATAATTGACCACTTAATGTTACCAAACAAAGGAAATAGGATCAACTGATAATATATTCCCCCACTAATAGGACTGATCAGGACAATAGAAATAACCTTAGGACCAATCGGTAAAACTGTTTGTGAGATGTGATTTATTGGTAAATATCCCAATAAAATAATAGTACCCTCTTAAATAAAAATAAATAAAAAATATTAATATTTCATTATAAATAAAAATAAATGTATAAATCACATAAAATAATAATATTTTTTCATTTGAAAGCTCATTTAAGTCGAAACAATTTTTTGAAATGTATTGATCAATCTCACTTACAATTGGATTTCCATTTATTAATGTTATAATATTTTAGCCAGCCAAAAAAAAAAATCCATTGATGCTATAATGTTACATCCACGAAATAAATAAATAAAAATGCATTTCAATTTATTTTAAAAAAATAAAAACCAAATAAATAAAAATAATTTATTTAAAATTATATAATCATTGTATTTGTTGCAAATTAAAAAAAAAAAAAGTTATAAAAATAATAAAAGGAAAATTAAGCGATGAAATTGAGGGAAATACAAAAGGGGTATTTTAGTCTCAATGTACAAAAAATTATGGGAAAATAACAATAACTCCTATTTTGTTCTTAAAATTACTATCAAGTCCTATAAAGTTTCAATATAAGTTATTTTTCATAACATATTTTCAAAAAGTTCATTACTCCATAATGGTGGATGTAATCTCAATTTACCCCTCATTTAATATGAACAATAATTTTATAAATATTTATAATCTAAGTAAAATAATATTTTAAAATTGTAAAATTTATGATATTGTATTAAAAAAAATCATAAATCAGAATGAAAAAATTATTAAAAAGTTCCATTTTGTTTTGAAAATTATAATTGAGTTATATCAAATTTCAATATTAACAAATAAATATTTTTTTTAATTTTTTTTATTTTTATAAATTGTTATACGTAAAAAATTCAATTGTTCATAATCGTATATTTTCTTTTCATTATATCTTTTTCATTAAAGTATGAATAAAAATTTCATAAATTTTTTTAATTTATGATAAATTTTATAATTAAATTATGTTTAATTATTCAAACTAAATGTTTTTTCATAAACAAAATTATAAGTATAAGAATAATAACTTTTACAATTAAAATTGAAAATTTTAATTAAGTTAAAATTATTTATAAAATTGTTGTTCATATTAAATAAGAAGGGTAAAATTGGGATAAGACAAAGCATTGTAGAGTAATGAATTTTTTGAGAACCTTTTTATCACAAATAGGACTTAGTTATTCATGTTAAAACTTGATAAGACTCATTAATAATCTTAAGAGCAAAATAGGACTTATTGATTATTTTCTCAAAAATTATTTAATCATAACAATTTTAAAAGTTTTCGCTATTTTCTATACAAATTGGTGTTATCGTACATAATTTAAAATTTTTCTTACCATATATTCGTAGGGTACATGTTAACAAAAATCTTATTTTTAAGGCATAATAATGTGTAAAATAAATAATTAATTGATTATTGGAAATTTATAAAAAAAAAAAAAAAATTATCTTTTATATTCTAATAAATTATCATATCATTAAATTTTAAAAATAAATATAATTTTTAAAAAGAATACCACTACTCCAAAAAGAAAAACTTTTTCAGTCTATGAAAAGGTGAAAGGTCTTCTCCCTTTTTCGTATCCACTTTTCATTTGGCAAAGCGGAACATAGCTGTGGAGTTTCTAACAAGTTCGTTCTATGAGCCTCTATTGCTACGTTTATTTTAATTTTTTAAAAAATTTAGAGAAATTATAAGAAAAAAAAAGCAGGGTTTAATCATGTATCAAAATAATTTTTAATTTTATCAATCTATATCTTAATGCTTTGATTTGTTTTCGATCTAAATCATTTACTTATTTTCGTTAAGTAAAATTATAGCGATCCCAGTTTTGCCCCCACCTTTATTGTGTCCCGAACTTAGATTCCGTGGTTAAATATTGTATCCATGTCATGTTTTTTTCCTTTGACTCTTTGTATTTGAGTTTTGGAACTTGTTGGGCGCGTTTGGAACAGGTAGTTGTTAGTTGGGTTAGATTGTTGTTGTCCAAATTTTGGCCTCTTCACTCGAGCGAGACTTCTTGCGCTCGAGCGAGCCTTTTGTAATTTGCTTCTTCGCTCGAGGGAGGTTTCTGGCGCTCGAGCGAGAATTAGGAGTTCGCAGGTTTCCTTCCAGACACAGCATTTCTGGAGAAGATGAAGTTCTTCGCTCGAGCGAGGCTTCTTCCGCTGGAACAAGTCTTGTGTTATTTGTTCCTTCACTCGAGCGAGGTTTCTTGCGCTCGAGCGAGGGTGTGCGTCTGTGAAATACCTGAATGTATGTATTCTATGCTCGAGCGAGGCTTCTTGCGCTCGAGCGAGTGTGTGCGTTTGTAAAACTTTTGAAGCTTTGTATTATACGCTCGAGCGAGCGAAGCTTCTTGCGCTCGAGCGAGGTCACTTGTTGTGTCTGGTCACTCGAGCGACAACTCTTTCGCTCGAGCGAAGGTTGAGTATATCAATTCACAGCAGAGCTTTTCTGTATCACTTTTGTATCTCTTTTACCCAAAACCCTAGCCCAACTCGTTCTCTCTCTGAAATACTTTATCTCTCTATAAATACACCTTGATTTGGGGGTCTCTAAATCCTAGTCCCTTTGTTAAAAAGATATAAGTATCTTGTGGGCTTCCATTTCATCCGAGCAAAATCGAGTTTGGACATCTTTGAGGCTTTTCCATTCTTCCTTTGAGCTTCTATATTTGAGGTATGGATATTCTACTCCTTGGTAGGATTTGGACATCTTTGAGGCTTTTCCATTCTTCCTTTAACCAAGACATTTGTCATTTTGTATAAATGGTGGGATTTGGGATGATTTGGGTGAAGTTAGGGTTTGGATTTGAATTTTGAAAGAGGGGTTTTCTATATTTGGCTCCATATATGTAGGTAAAGACTTGATTATGATGTTATATGAAAATAAATGATGAGATTGGGCTTTGGGATGATATTGGGAAAAAGTGGTAGGTTTTGTCCTAATTTGTGATAAAGAACTATTTGAATAAATAATAAAATTGATGTGGGAAATATGAAATTGGAAGGGCGTATAATTGAATGGTGTAGTTGGATTTGTTAAATTTCTCACTTATGAAAATTTGATAAATTATCTGTTGATAAATTGTATATCTGTTTTGGACTATCGGTGGAGGATAGCTATGATTGTTGTAGAAACTGTATGAGGATTAGGTGAATTGAAACTAATTGTTTGGAATATGTCATTAAATATGACTGTTCAATTAAACCATTGAATATGCGATTTGATTGGTCATTGTATATGACAACTTTTTTAAATACATTGCACATATATCATTGTTTGGGAGGAGATAGGGGATGGACTCCATTGAAAATTAAGTTGGCCGGAGTGTCCAGGGTGAAAGTCCTGAAATCTTATATATATATATATATATATATGTGGTGTCAGTTCAACGGATTCGTCTAGAAGCAAATCAAACTCGCCAAGTACACCCAACATCTCCCACTCCCGGATGGCTATACAATCTACATCACTAATGGATTTCCTACTAAGGGCATCGGCCACAACATTGGCCTTTCCCGGGTGATAGTGCAACTCGAAATCGTAGTCCTCAATGAACTTCATCCACCTCCTCTGCCTCAAATTCAAGTCTCTCTGTGTAAACAGGTACTTCAAACTCTTATGATCCGAGAATACCTCGAATCTCTCACCATAAAGGTAGTGCCTTCAAATCTTCAAGGCAAAAATTACTGCTGCGAACTCTAGGTCATGTGTAGGGTAATTCCTCTCGTGTATTTTCAGCTGACGTGAACCATAGGCTACCACTTTCCCCTCTTGCATCAACACACAACTCAAACTCTCTGGTGAGGCATCACAATAAACCTCATAACCCAAACCTCTCTCCGGGATAATCAAAACCGGAGCGGTGGTCAATCTAGCTTTCAACTCTTGGAACGACTTTTCACAAGTCTCACTCCATACAAATTTGACCCCTTTTTGCGTCAATCTAGTCAACGGCGAAGCTAGCTTGGAGAAGTGCTTCACAAACCGACGGTAATACCCAGCTAATCCCAGAAAACTGCGGATCTCAAAAACACTCTTAGGCTGTGCCCAATCCTGCACTGCCTCTATCTTGGATGTATCAACAGACACCCCTTCCTCGGAAACAACATGGCCTAAGAATTTAACCTCTCTTAGCTAGAACTCACACTTCCCAAACTTGGCATACAGCTTATGGGCTCTAAGCAACTCAAGCACCACTCTCAAGTGTTCCTCGTGCTCTTCCTCCGAAGGTGAATAAATCAAGATGTCGTCTACGAAAACGACTACAAAACGATCTAAGAATTCCTGGAAGATCCGGTTCATCAAGTCCATAAACATTGCCGGTGCATTGGTGAGCCCAAAAGGCATCACCAGAAACTCATAGTGGCCATACCGCGTACGGAATGCCGTCTTCGGGATATCTTCCTCCCTGACCCTCAACTGGTGGTAACCCGATCTCAAGTCTATCTTAGAGAAACAACGGGACCCCTTCAACTGGTCAAACAGATCATCAATATGGGGCATAGGGTACTTATTCTTAACCGTAGCCCGATTCAATTTTCGGTAATCAATATAAAGTCTCAAGGCACCATATTTCTTTTTAGCAAAGAGGGCCGGTGCTCCCCACGGCGAAGTACTAGGGCGAATAAAGCCCTTATCTAGTAATTCCTGGAGCTGAATCTTTAACTCACTCAACTTGGCTGGGGCAAAACGATAAGGTGCTATAGAAATCGGCGCCGTGCCAGGCACTAAATCAATAGAAAACTCAACCTCCCGATGTAGTGGCAAACTAACATGGTCCTCGGGAAAAATATCCGAATACTCGCAAACCACTATCGACAACTCAATCTGGATCTCATCACACTCACTACTTATACAGCTAGCGAGAAGACAACTAAGCTCACTCTGCCCTTGCGGATCATACACCGATGGCAACACACTACCAACTCGATTCCCCAAGAAATGGAAACAATCCCGGCTCAAGGTACATACTGTGACCTCTAATGCTAACAATCAATAACAGCTCGGTATGACGATAACCAGTCCATACCCAAAATCACATCAAAACCCGACATAGCCATAATTACAAAAGAAAATAGAAGCCGGCGGTCGGCGACCTCTATATCACAGCCCCGACACCCCTGTTTCAAAATTAACTCACCCCCAACAGGGGATACAACACAAATAGGAGATGCTAACTGCGCCAACTCCAACCCCAAAACAGATGCAAATGTAGCAGATATAAAGGAATGGGATGCAACCGTATCAATCAACACATTGGCAACCGAATTGCAAAACAAAAAGGTACCTCTCACAACAGATGGAGCCGGTACTAGATCCTGCGCGGTAACAGCATACACACGCCCTGTAGGCCCCTGATCTACCTGCTCACCTCTCGAAGCAAAAGACTGCTGCATAGACTGGGATGATGAAGCCCCTTGATTGGCCCTCGAGGCCTGAACTGACTGAGCTGGCTGAAAACTCTGCCTCGACCCAGATGCACCAAATGTGCCATTCAATTGCGGGCAAAATCTCTTCAGGTGCCCCGCCTGACCACACAGGTAACAAGAGAGCGGCTGGCCTCTGCCCTGACTTTGGCTCTGAGGTCGAGCCGAAGATGAAGCTGCTCTCTAACCTCCTCCCCTCTGCAGGTAAGCTGGAGACTTGTGACCCAACTGACCATATTTGTAACAGGTGATGTCTGCCTGACTGCCTCTCCCAGAGCCTGCACTCGGCACTGGAAAGGTCGATCTAGCAAAAGCACCCTGGGACTGCGGAGGGTTAGGACCCCTCTGCCTCCTACCATCCCCCTGACCATCCTGACTCCTCTTGGAGCCCCTCTGTCTCTCCTCCTCCTCCTATACCATAATCTCCATATAGGTCGCAGCATCCACAAGGCGCCCATAATCCCGGGTCATAGACCCCCCAACTCTCATCTTGAGCCCGTGTCTCAACTTCTTCTCAAATTCCAAACAACGGCGTTCTTCAGACGCCACAAGCTCAGGTGCAAACCTGGATAAACTAGTAAATGCGGCCTCAAACTCGGCCACTGATGAACTCAGCTGCTTAAGCTAGCAGAACTGATCCCTCAACTTCTCCCTGATAGTTGGAGACAAGAACTTCTCCTGGAAAGCATCTACAAAGGCCTCCCAAGTCCCCCCTACACGACCTCTCATGAACTTCCACCATTGACCCTCATCTCCCTTCAACTGGAAAGATGCCAAGGTCACCTTCAAAGCCCCGTCCTCGATGCCAAGCATCTCAAACGTCTTCGTCATCTGTTCGAGCCATTCATCCGCCCTAAGTGGCTCTTTTGGATCACCCACAAACTCGTCCGGATTAGACCGAAAGAACTCCCTCTTCAGAAATGAAGGCCCTGCCTCAACTACATGGGCCTGGGCTTGATTCTCAGCCCTGAGAATGCCTATAGATTCCCTCAAAGCTCCTATCATCTCGCGGGCTAAGGCGCCCATGGCCTGTTGACCTACCGACTCGGCCACATTGGCCTGGCCAACACCCTCCTGCTACGCCGGAATTTCATCCGGTATAGGCATCTCCTGCCTCCTAGGCTGACCTCGCCTACCACCACGTCCTCGTCCTGACATCCTAATAAAGGTAACGAAGAACATTAGCACATTCACAAATGTGCCGAAGCTATAACACTCACGTCCTAATGCAATGGACAAATGTAATTCATTCCACGTAAGCACATAATCACATAAGCACTTACGAATTTCATTTCCGGATAATGATAGTCCCATGGCGTTACTAAAGTTCCAGTTAGAAACAGCATTGATCAAGTGCTTTTCCAACAAGACTCACAGAAACCCAAAGATCCAATCAACATCCTAGAAACTAAATCCCATACCCATATAGTCACATAAAACATGTTATCACATAAGTATATAACATTACGTCTAAGTCTCTAACAAGCGAGACAAACCCATTGTGATACTAATCACTTCTCACGTACCCAAAGTATTCAAACCCGGTACGCTTTGATACCAAGTTGTAACGCCCTCAAAAAAATAAACCCATAAATCATACAATCTTGACATGCTTAGACATAAGAGAATAAAGCATAATTTCATTCATCAGAGTATTCATTACAATAGTATTACATGTTGACATCAAAAGTAAATATCCCACGGGCTTACAACTTTCCAAGCCAACACTTGGTTATAAAAAGAAAGTACTAACTCAAAATACAAAATAAGCCATTGGCCTGATTTACATGTAATACACAAAATAATCACAAAAATAAACAAGGGAGTCTTCAACTCCCACAACCATCCAAGCTAAGACCTCAGAGGCGACATAATACCTGAACCTGAAAATGATGTCCCATATAGAGTGAGCCAACGCCCAGTAGAGATATGCTAAACATAATATGAGCAATAACTAAAACATTAGCATGCAATAAATGTTTAACTCATATATACCAATTTATAACACTTTTCAATTCCATGACCAATATGTCCATGTTTCATTTCATTTTCCATTACTTATCCAATTCTCAATTCATAACCGTGGCTCAGAACCTGGCCAAACAATTTAGATGAGATTACATTTCAAATCAACAATACTTCCATTGCAAATGAGATAACAACTCATATTAAACACTTCCATACTTCATATATGATACACAGATTTGCTGTATCAATGTCAAATAAAACACTTCCATACTTCATATATGATACACAGATTCGCTGTATCAATGGAGTCCATCCCCTATCTCCTCCCACGCCACACAATGTATATAAGCATCTATCATATACATGTTCAATCAATACACGAATTTGATGTATTATTCCATTCATCATATTCAATGACATTCAACCGATTAGTTTTAATTCGCCTAATCATCATGCAATGTCTACAACAATCAAGACTATCCTCCACCGATAGTCCAAAGCAATTATTTCTAAACAGATAATAATTATCAACCGATAATTTATCAACATTTACAAAGGTGAGTGATTAATGAATCCAACTCCACCATTCTACCTCATAATGAGCCAATTTCATTATTTCCACTCAATTTCACATTTGCATAATAAATGTCATTAATTACAATAATGACCCAAATATCCCAAACATGGCATTTTCCCCCTTTTCTCAACATTGATGCAAAGGTCCAAATATTATCAACAACATCAATAACCCCCTTTTTAGACCCACAACACATATGTTTGAATCAAAAGAACAAAACCCCTCTTTCCAATATAACACATCTCAAACCCTAACTTCCCAAATCAAACCATCTATACAAAAAGCTCAACATTTATGTTAAAGCTCATAAAAATGAGTAGTTATCCCTACCTCAAAGTCAGAGCTCAAAGGAGAAGGTGAAGAAAATCGAAAGTGCTCCAAATCCCAAGATTTTCGGATTGATAGGTAGCCCAAGCCAAGCTCTACACTTCTTACAAAGACACTAAGGGGGTGGATCACTCAAACTAGATCAAACCCTAGAGAGAAGTTGAAGTTTTAGAGTGAGGTGCTCTCCAATGGAGGTTTTGGAAAGTAAGAAAGAGAAAGAAAGTGTGAAAAGTGATTTAAAATCACCCAGCTGCCATCTGATATACGACTAGTCCGCTTGAGCGGAGAATAGGAAGCTCGAGCGTCAAGCACAAAAACTGGACCCGCTCGAGCGCAATAATACCCGCTCGAGCACTAAGACACAACTACAAAACACACCCGCTCGAGCACAAAGGGAAACCCGCTCGAGCGTAGATTACACTCTTCCAGCATTTTTACAGACATCGAACACCCGCTCGAGTGCAAGGATACCTGCTCGAGCGCAACCCGCTCGGGCGCAAAGAAATCCACTCGAGCGTGAAAAACACATTTGCAGTACTTTTGCAGATGGACAAACTACTGAAGGTGTGCAAACTCCGCTCGAGCGCAAGAAGACCCGCTCGAGCGGATCACCAAAAATCTGGGCAACAAGAGTTGGGACAAAAGCTCAACCAACCTGTTCGAAACACGCCCAAGACAATTCTAAACTCAAATACAAAGAGTTAAAGGACGGGAACGAAATATAGACAACAACCACTATCAACGGAACCGAGTCCGGAATACAGTAAACATGAGAGGAAAACCGGAATCGCTATATGTTAGACGCGATTGGAACAGGTAGTTGTTAGTTGGGTTAGATTTTTGTTGTCCAGATTTTGTCCTCTTTGCTTGAGCGAGACTTCTTGAGCTCAAGCGATCCTTTTGTAATTTGCTTCTTCGCTCGAGGGAGGTTTCTTGCGCTCGAGCGAGAATTAGGAGTTCGCAGGTTTCCTTCCAGACGCAGCATTTCTGGAGAAGATGAAGTTCTTCGCTCGAGCGAGGCTTCTTGCGCTCGAACAAGCCTTGTGTTATTTGTTCCTTCACTCGAGCGAGGTTTCTTGCGCTCGAGCGAGGGTGTGCGTCTGTGAAATACCTGAATGTATGTATTCTATGCTCGAGTGAGGCTTCTTGCGCTCGAGCGAGTGTGTGCGTTTGTAAAACTTCTGAAGCTTTGTATTATACGCTCGAGCGAGCGAGGCTTCTTGCGCTCGAGCGAGGTCACTTGTTGTGTCTAGTCACTCGAGCGACAACTCCTTCGCTCGAGCGAAGGTTGCGTATATTAGTTCACAGCAGAGCTTTTCTGTATCACTTTTGTATCTCTTTCACCCAAAACCCTAGCCCAACTCCTTCTCTCTCTGAAATACTTTATCTCTCTATAAATACACCTTGATTTGGGGGTCTCTAAACCTTAGTCCCTTTGTTAAAAAGATAGAGTATCTTGTGGGCTTCCATTTCATCCGAGCAAAATTGAGTTTGGACATCTTTGAGGCTTTTCTATTCTTCCTTTGAGCTTCTACATTTGAGGTATGAATATTCTACTCCTTGGTAGGGTTTGGACATCTTTGAGGCTTTTCCATTCTTCCTTTAACCTAGATATTTGTCATTTTGTATAAATGGTGGGATTTGGGATGATTTGGGTGAAGTTAGGGTTTGGATTTGAATTTTGAAAGAGGGGTTTTCTATATTTGGCTCCATATATGTAGGTGAGGACTTGATTATGATGTTATATGAAAATAAATGATGAGATTGGGCCTTGGAGATGATATTGGCAAAAAGGGGTAGGTTTTGTCCTAATTTGTGATAAAGAACTATTTGAATAAATAATAAAATTGATGTGGGAAATATGAAATTGGAAGGGCGTATAATTGAATGGTGTGGTTGGATTTGTTAAATTTCTCACCTATGGAAATTTGATAAATTATCTGTTGATAAATTGTATATCTGTTTAGAAATATCTGTTTTGGACTATCGGTGGAGGATAGCTATGATTGTTGTAGAAACTGTATGAGGATTAGGTGAATTGAAACTAATTGTTTGGAATATGTCATTGAATATGATTGTTCAATTAAACCATTGAATATGTGATTTGATTGGTCATTGTATATGACAACGTTTCTAAATACATTGCATATATATCATTGTTTGGGAGGAGATAAGGGATGGACTCCATTGAAAATTAAGTTGGCCGGAGTGTCCAGGGTGAAAGTCCCGAAATCTTATATATATATATATATATATGTGTGTGTGGGTGCCGGTTCCCTCGGATGTGATTCTGTAAAATGGTAAGAAAATAGAAGTGTTGGATTGATGAATGTATATAATTGTGAACCATTGAGTTATAATCTCATTTTGGTTGATTGGATAATAAAGAATTTGGTTAATAGATTCTCCTGAAATGGATGAATGGAAATGGGTTGATGTATGGTTATCTATATTGAATGGTCTTGGAAAGAACATGTGTTGGTTTTGAATATTGCACATTTATCTAATGCTTATATCTTAGTTAAATCTCATATACCGTTTTAGCATATCTCTACTGGGCTTTGGCTCACCTTACTTCGGAAACCATTTTTAGGTACAGGTGACATGCCACCTCCAAAGACATAGCTTGGGAGGATTAGGGGCTGAAGGCTCCATTTTGTTATTTCGTTTTGTGTTAAATGTTAATTCAAGTCAATGGCTTAATATGTATAGAGTTAGGACTCTTTTGTTGTAATCAAGTGATATCTTGGAAAGATGTAAGCCCTTAGGGTGTTTATTTTGTGGTAATCATTTAGTGTTACATGTTGTAGTTTCAGAATGAACATTAATGAAAGTATAATGCATGTAATACCTTTGGTAAAATAAACTCTGATGAATAATAGTAGAACGTTTTCATGATGTTCATATATCTTATGAATGGCTTATTGGTATCCTTTCTTTTGAGGGCGTTATAGAAATGGTTAAAAAAATAGTATTTTAGTCATTAAATTCAATGTAAATGTACATAAAATGTCCAAATTGTTTTTCGTTGAGTTTAATCACTAAAATGCTATTTTTTTCATCAATTGTACTTAAGAAAAGTAAACAAATAGTTTAGATTGAAAACAAATCAAAATATTAGGATTTAGATTACCAAAATAAAAAATTTAGGGTTTATTTTTTTTTACAAAGGTCAAACCCTGGTATTTTTTTATTTATTATAATTTTCCCAAAATATTTTTAGATGTGCTTTTGTTATTTTTAATATTTATTTTTAGTTACTTTTCTTTTTATATATTTTAGATGCACCCAATCTATATGCATCTAAAAAGTAAAATACATTAAATAAAATATAAAAATAATTTACAAAAAAAAAAAATGAAAATCTCAACAAAAATCAGTATGTATTTTTGTTAGGGTTTTCATTTATTTTTAATGATTTTTTTTCATATTTTAATTTTTTTATTTTACTTTCTCGATACATCTATTCTTAATATATCTAAAAGTAAAAATATTTAAATAAAATATAAAAAAAATTTAGTAAAAACAAATGAAAATTTGTCTGAAAATAATTTATGTAAAATAAAACCAAACAAATAGGATTGAAAATAATACAATGCACATATATGCATTTCATAAAAATGTTATGATTTAACCAAAGGGTTGAAACTTGTGTGGTTAGGCTTTTGGTTATCAAGTCTCTCCTAAGGAGAGATCTTGGGTTTAAGATTGGGTAAGCATCTGTCCGACCTACTAAAATCGAATAGCTCAAACCAATCTACTACATAATTGATGGTTTCAATGGTCCAAGCTGATGGATACAGATGTGTTTTTTTCAATTTGCCTAAGTTCAGATGAGAGGTCACTCGGCCTAACCCAATCCGCCAACACTCCTAAAAATATGATGTTAGGCTTTTATTCTTTGTGTGTTAGAAAAAGGACCTTTTTATTTAGTAATTAGATTTACTATTATGAAATATAAAAGTTGAGCGTTTATTTTTATTATAATATACAATCAAATTTTTTGAACACAAAATAGTAAAAAATTATTTTGAAATATTTTGAAAAAATGTCCAAAACAGTAAAACTTAAACAAACAAACCAATCCACAGTATCAACTTGTACTCTCCATTTCTTTCCGAAGTTCTCCGTCCAACAACTCCTCTAAATCGAAAATCTTTGCTTTCAAACCGGCGATCATCTCCTCGTAAAAGCCTAAACAACGCATTATAGTCCTCTGTCTCTAGAGAGAATGATCAGGTTGCTGAGGAACGGGTTCATGTTTAGGCAACTCCTTTGGCTCAAGGGTTGGGAGTTTGGTTAAGATCGATAGTAGGGCTCCGGTTGAGATCGGGAACCGGGTGTCCTGAACTCGAAGGTTCAACATTGCTTCCGCTGCCTCCAACAAAAAGAGAGTGTGTCCATGGAAGACAAAATCCAATCGATCCCGTCTACAAAAATCGAATACTAGCAAGGGAAAACTAGAAGGGAGACTCTTTTAAAGACTAATAGCGAATTACAGTAAGTTAAGCCACATATTACTCTTAGCTGTTACGTCCGTTCCTCTTGTGAGGTTTTTTATTCCTTAAAGTTCTAACAACAATAATAAAACCCTTCCTCCGCACATTGTCTAGTAGCAAGACTAGCTTGGTTAGCTACCGACCTCAAGTTTAGACATTCCAGAACCAAACTACATACAACTACAGGAACAAGAATTGCAAACTCATCTATTCTTCTCTTTCCTAGCTTGCTCTAAACATACAGTAGAAAAAGAGCGCCCATCTAACTAATCTATTCAAATTTGTCCTTGTCTGTTATAACCTTTAGGAACCTGGAGAAGAACTATAACGCAACTACTGGGGCTAATAATAAGTTGCGAGTCCTTATGCCACTAACATAATTGCCCTTTCATATAGATCATCATGGCATGAACTCAGAATTTTTTTGCTTTGATTCTGCCCTTACTTTAATTAAAGCTAGCTTCTACTCCTCCCCCTTCTCATCTTTCATCGTCGTTAGTTTTTTGTTCGTAGCGGTCATGAGAAAGCTCACCCCTGTCTTTAGACAAGAAAGCCCTCTTTTGCATTCCCTAGACAAAGGAAATGCTACAACCTGAAACGCCCCAAATTTCTAGCCCAAATGATAATACAACAATCATGGTTCTTTCAAGAAAAACCGAATATAAATCTCCAAACTTACATTACATGATACAATAGTTCTTCATGCAATAATACATTAATCCAACAACAAGTAAATACCCTCAAGGGTTTACAAGTTTCCAAGGCTTGAGCCTGGTTACACAAAACGGTTATTCAAACCCACACATATACAGCCCTTAGCTTACACACAGAGTCACAGCAAAATGAGATTTTCGTACTTTCAACACACATTTCCTCGCCTTTAGTTAAGCGGCATCACCATATCTTTTCCTGCACAAAAATCTCATAGAGTGAGTATAAAGCCCAATAGGAAATCCTTAACAAAGTATATACATTTTATACAAGTCTCAAGAGATGAAATGCACATGCCATGCCATGCCTTTTTTGAAGATAAATCACATTTTCATCTTTTGAAAACCATCATGCTCAATGATATCATGCAATTTCAATTGTTCAAAACTTAATAATTTATTTCAAGGGTGGTAAATACGACTCTAATAATCTCTAGGTCGATGTCTGCAAGTAGACTATACAAGTACTACTAAATTGTCATTTTTACCGGTATTAACCGGAAGCTCGACACCTATCCGCTTGGGTTTTCGGTCTTTCACCCCGGACTCTTAGGCCAACTTATTCAATATCATCTACACCACCTATCAAGACTTACCAACGTATTTACCCCAAAACCATTCCATGAAAACTTGTTTCTCAACATTCTTTTCTCAATGCAAGTTTTCAAATCATCTTTCAAAGTTTAATGTAATCAAATGAATTGATATGCCAATTTCACAAAATGAATATAAATACTTTTATTCTAATTCATCATCAAAGGAATAACACAATTCCCTCTTCTTAAGTATCCTCAACAATTAGTCATTTCAAGACTATTTCAAAGTTTTGAACAATAATTTCCAAAATGAACAACAATTCTCATATTCCCTGAAATTCATCATTTATATAAATATAAATAAGAAATGTTCCAAACATCCATTTATTTTGACACACAAAATAAATATAACAATATCATTCATGGATTTTCAGTCTCCTTTAAAAAAAATTCCCAAATTCTAGGTTTTCTCACCAAAACTATACAACTCAAATCTTTTGAAAGAAAACTTTCCAAAATCATCTTTTCTTCAATCAACGAAGATCAAAACCCATAAGATCATTTCAAAAGAACAAGAGACAAACCCACTTTCAACATCACTCCACTTCTTGAATCAACAATCAATTTTCAAAGCTATCGAAAGATGATTTCGAACATCGTATAGATCTTGCAAAAAAATATATATATAACTCTAAGAAAATCCCTACCTCAAGTTTTAAAGAAGAAATTAGATGAAACCCCCAAAATCAACGATGTCGAAACTCGATCTTCACCGCACACAATGAAGCCCTCGAGAAGTTAACCAACTTTGATGAAGAACTTATGGCAGAACTCTAATGGATCTTGAGAAATCAAGGTTTTAATCCAATTTGGCATAGGGAAATGTAGAGAGAAGGGAGAGGAAAGGGTTTTTAGAGAGAGAGATATACAAAAGTGATCAGAAATATCAGATTAATGAACTGATATAACATGATCCGCTCAAACGTGAAAAGCCCCGCTTGAGCGTTAAATACACTTTCCCAGTACTTTTGCAGACAGGTTGAACTTCTGGAACCAAACATTCTTCGCTCGAGCGCATAAACGGCCGCTCGATGGGACAAGCAACTTCTAATGCATTTTGCATTTTTGCTTCGGGGACGCTGCCCTTCAACCCAGCCAGGGCATTGCCCTAAGACCCGCCAAGGGACGCTGCCCCCTGGACCCCCGCGAGCTGACTGGGCAGCTCGATCCCCGCCAGGGCGCTGCCTTAGGACCCGCCAAGGGGCGCTGCCCCTTGGACCCCTCGAGTTGATCGAGAAGCTCGATCCCCGCCAGGGCATTGCTCTTGGACCCGTAAAGGGGCGCTGCCCCCTGGACCCCTACGAGCTGACTAGGCAGCTCGATCCCCGCCAGGGTGCTGCTCTTGGACCCGCCAAGGGGCGTTGCCTCCTAGACCCCCGCAAGCTGATTGAGCAGCTTGATCCCTGCCAGGGCGCTGTAACAAGCCCGCGGGGGACCTCGCTACAGCTCGGACTCTCCTTTTTTGTTTTGTTGCGGTTCTTAATCTGAACCAAAGAGTCCAACTCTGGCAAATCGTTTGAGAAAACAGATTTTGAAAAGAAGTGCCAAACATGGACTGCTTTGCCAGATTACAGAGTCGCCACCTAAATATTTTTTAATGGGGGAATTTAGGAAACCCTGACTCGGTGCCGAAGGCCACGTGTCCGTCATCACCAAATGTCTTGGCTCGGGAGCTTGGGTACGATCGGGGAAGGTCAGCTATGAGCACCCCCTTTCGCCCGGTCCGAAGACCGGCCTCTACTAACCGTGATATCCGATTTTGAAAACATTATGCGTTCTTATCCCAATTATTAGCCTAGAATTACTATATTATGCGCACAGCAAAACAAGTATAGACTAGATTGCCTAATTTGGAAATAAGTATTGCATATCCGTTTTCTTTGAAAATGCTTTGGAATTTGCTACTCGCAAGTAGGCTAAAATACGGATTTCAATGAGTTTTCCCAACTCAAGCAATCCAACCTCCACCCACAGGCAGTCAAGCAGTTATATCATATAAGCATTTAGCCGCATGGTAAGCATACTGTCATGGCAACATTCACACGCATGCTAGATGCTAAAGCATAAATACTTACATTGTACTCCGTGCCAAAACAATAAACTGGTTAGCAAGCATGCATGTCCTAGTTCATGTTAAAATGGCTAATGCAATACATACAGAGATGCAGTTTAGAGTAGGCTCGGCTAACCCTAAAATGGCATGTGAAATGCTACAATTATCACGTATTCAATTTAGAAATTGAAATACAATGTAGTTTGTATGATGTACCGAGCCCGGTGCATGTTAACAAATGCATGGATGCACGCATGCATTGCATAAGGTATGCTAAAAATAAACGTGCCCTAATCTACCATCATAAGCAGGTAAATAAAAGGGAAGAAAGAAATGGGGGTTGGAAGACATACACCACACTCACCCACACTTATTACAGATTCGCCCTCTCTCGGAGGGACCAAAATAATAATACAAATTAATTAACTACGCAAGCTAATTAAATATTACAAACCCATTATATTAACAAATGAATTAACTAATTCGATCAAAACAATAAGTCGCCTCGGGAAGAGGGCCAGACGCATCGCACGCTCGGGACTTGCTCGGAATTGCATTGTCATACTTAGACTGCCTCTGTTTTCCCTGATTTGCACCTCAGAAGACTGCCACAGTCTTAGGAATACTTCATTAGGTACTGGAGATCACTACCGGCTGCACAAAACTCCCACCGGCAGTGGATTGAGCTCATCGGCACTAAATTGATCCATCGGCTGCAAATTGACTGCCGGTCGGCACTAAAAACTGCCGGCCGGCACTGAATGCCTGCAGAACCTGCAACTCACAGCAGCAGAGGGCAAATACTGGCATGGCAATGCAATTCAAAGCATGTATGCACTAAACACACTCCTTATCATACTAATGACTCAAAGGAAGATGTGCCTCGATTCTCGGACCACCAATCACGCATTTCCATGCATGGTGGCCTAAAGGATCAAATGTGCAACTTGAATTTCAAATGCATGGAAACCAATCAAACAAAGTGAGGCCCAATTCCTATCATCAAGTCAAGGAACAAGGCATGCATGCCTATGTGTGCAATCCTAAGCATGTCAACTAGGGATGCAACATGAGCATATAGACAAACAATGCAAGCATACAAGCAAACATGAGGTAGCATACAAGTAAGTGAATAATGGTCTTACTCATGACCTAGGCAACTCCAAGTAGGCCTAAAATCAGTAGCCATATGCTAAGACATGAGGGCCAAACACATATATACGCATTCACATGTTAAAGCACCAACACTTAAGCATAATAAAGCAACTCTTAAACACGTTTAAGAGGCACAAGTATGGACCATTAGCATGCAATTTAGGCTTTGAAATCACGCTATAGAATGATGCCAAATCATGTTTAAACAAGACAAACAAAACATGCGCACATAGGTTCAACACTTCAAAGTAGGCCAATGAGGCATTGAACTACACTTATGCAAAACAAATATGGCATGCATTGAACAACCCAAAACAGGCTTTTAGCATGTAAAACTAAGCCCAAAGGAACACTTAGATGGCATCTAAATGGCTCAACTAGAAAGGCATGCACAAATGCTAAGACAAGAGGCATAAGGCACAAGCTTCCAAAGCATCAAAGAGGCATGCAAGGCAATCAAACAAGCATGCTAAATGGACTGAGATGACATGCCAAATGGTTCCCAACCATTGAAAATAAAGCAAGCAAGGCATGCTACACACTTGTACTCTTAAGGCCAACAAGCCAAACATAAAGGGGACCCAAGATACAAGCCATGGTCGACCAAAATAGGCATGGACAGACCTAAGGTATGGCAAAATAAGCATACAAGCTTCATGGATCTAAGCCTAAAGCATGCTTAAACTAGGGCTAACAACCTAGAGCAAGTTAAGGCAATACAAGGCATTACAAAGCATCTATGCAAAACATACAAGGAGTGCTAAAACCAACACTTATCAATGTCATATTAGGGCATAATAAACATAAAATGCAGCCAAGACATGCTCTTCAAAAATTCAAAACTATGCTCCCTTAAGAGACCAAAACTTGCCCTTTTCAAGGATATCAAGGAGAGGGGGTGGCCCTCTCCTTCTTAGGACTTTAAGGCATCATCTACACCACTGAAATCCCTCAAGATTTCAGTGGTGAAGAGACCCAAACACCAAAATCCCGGAGCTCAACAAAATAGCACAAAAATGAGGCCTTTCAAGGCCTAAGAGGGGCCAAACTTCCCCAAAGCACAAAGTACCCTTAATAAACTATCAAGAGGGCTAGAAAAAAGAACTTTTATGTGTTGATCACCAAGCACAAAAACAGTCCTAAACTAGGTAAAAACAAGGTGCAAGAAAGGGGTAAAAATGACTAGTTTCTTACCCTTGGAGCTTTTCTTCAACAATGGTGACCTTGATGTCTCCTTAAGCCTCAAAGCAGTCAAGAACACCAAGAATAAGTTCTTAGAACCTCAACTCCAAGAGGAAAGTGAAACACTAGGTGCTTGTGTGCAATAGTATGAACTTAAGCACCTAGTATACAAAATGAGCAAGGAAAAGAGAGATAGGATAGATATAGGATTTCTAACCTAAAACCAGACCTTCTTCTCTGTATTTTCTCTCTAAAATGTCTAACCTCTCCAACCTTGAGCCAAGAGAAGAGAGTCTTCTCTTATAGGAATCAAAGCTTTACAAGCTAAGTAAACCAAAGGCTCATCCCTCCATACACGTGTATGGAGGGGAAACAAGTGCTACAAAGCTGTCTGAAAATATCTCCAAAAACAGCTGTAAAGTGATCGGCAGGGCAAAATGGTCATTTTGCCAAAAAGAGTGCCGACCGGCACAAAATAGTGCCGATCGGCACAATACAGTGCCGATGGCAACACCAAACAGCCGGTGGCCTCTAGCCACTGCCGGTGGTGTGTGGGGATGTCTCACAAGGCATCCTCTGCCTTCCAAGGCAAAACACAAGTGTTTGGTGCAAAACCAGACACAAAACGGTCGAGTTCGGAGGTCCTGAGGCAAGGCGCGTAGCCGAGAACTTCGGGAACTCCGAACGAACACGAACATGGATGATCACCGAGTGTTCAAGCGGTGACGTCCAAGTCTTGAGGACGGTCAAAAATGGGGTGTCTACAGGCGCTGCCCTTGGACCCCCGCGACCTGACCGGGCGGCTCTATCCCCGCCAGGGCACTGCCCTAGGACTCGCCAAGGGGCGCTGCACCCTAGACCTCCGCAAGCTGACCGGGCAGCTCGATTCCCGATATACTCAGCGAAGTGGCAAAACTGGGATCGCTACAACCTTCGCCCTTTAAAGAATTTCATCCCCGAAATTTCAAATCAAACTACCCAAACAAAGGGTTTCTAGCGATCAAAACCACGCTATTTCATTTTCAAATCACAATACTAACTCTCAACCAAATTCCACCATTTCCACCATTTCCACCATGTTTATCTCATTAACAACAACCTCCCAAATACGCATAAACATGAAATTTCCCAAAAAGTAATGGCAACTCTAAACAGCCTTATGCTTAAAACAATAACACACATATCAACATATGGTTAACAACTTTAAATATGTTCCCTTAACACTAGGGAATATTATAAGGAAAAGCAACTTAAGCATTTTCAAATAAATCTGGATATTTGGAGCGGACTTCCGCCTCTCGTTCCCACGTCGCTTCTTCAACCCCATGGTGTCTCCACAACACCTTTACCAATGATATAGTTTTGCCCCGTAGCACATGCTCCCGGGTATCTAATATTTGAACCGGTCGTTCTTCGTAAGAGGCATCCTCATCTACCTCCAAGTCAGCCCAATCAAGCACATGAGAAGGGTCAGGTTCATACTTCCTAAGCATAGCTACATGAAATACGTTGTGAACTCCCAAAAGTTGCAGCAGTGCAGCTAACCAGTATGCCATTTCCCCAATTCGCTCTAAGATCTCAAAAGGCCCAATGAACCTTGGAAATAATTTACCACTCTTACCAAATCTCATCAAACCCCGCCTTGGTGAGATTTTTAGAAACACACGGTCACCAACTTCAAAAGATAACGGTCGTCTCCTCTTATCGGCATAACTCTTTTGTCGGCTTTGGGCCGTAGCTAACGTCTTCCGAATGAGAACAACTTTCTCGGTTGTCCTCTAACAATTTTCAGACCCAGTAACGGTGCATCACCTACTGCGGCCCAACAAATCAGTGATCTACAAGGTCAACCATGCAAGGCCTCAAATGGTGCCATCCCAATACTAGCTTGGTAACTATTGTTGTAAGCAAACTCAATCAATGGTAAGTGCCTTTCCCAAGGCCCTTTAAAATAAAGGACAAAAGCTCTAAGCGTGTCCTCCAAAATCTGAATAGTACGGTCCGACTGTCTATCGGTTTGAGAATAATAAGCGATGCTAAGAGTCAACTTAGTTCCCAACGCCTCTTGAAGGCTTTGCATAACCGGGCAGTAAAACGAGGGTCCCTATCCGACACAATAGTCACAAGGAATCCATAAAGTCGAACTATCTCTCTAATGTACAACTCTGCCAAGCGTTCAATTGAGTCGCTAGTGCACATCAGAATGAAATGGGTAGACTTAGTCAACCTATCAACAATCACCCAAATGGCGTCATTGCCTCGTTGTGTTCTAGGAAGCTCAACTAAAAAATCCATGGTAACACGCTCCCATTTCCACTCGGCTATCGGTAAA